>PYUH01000030.1:131508-204221 GCA_016808085.1 Suaeda aralocaspica | reverse complement strand
CCCCCCCCCCCCCGCGCATTTAGCGGCCTCAACTTGTTCTCATATGTAATTTCATAATTTTAATATTGGACTATAGCATGGATATTTTTGTTTTAATCCTAAAACACAGAAAATATGGTAGGTGGGTTTTGTTTAATGCACACATAATTTCCAATTTAAGCATGCATGATTGACTATTTTAGAGTTTAATTAATTTTAATCTTTATTTTAGTTAGAACCTGCTTTTAGGTCTTTTAAACTAAACATGGATTCTAAGTGATTTTAAAGCAATAAACATTTAGCATGAAATCACATAAAACCTAAAACATTTTTCTACTTAAGATTAATTTTAATTTAAAGTCGAATAATTAATTAGTATTTCATGAATTTAAAACATGTAAAATTTCTAATAAAGCATTTAAATCACATAATCATGAAAAACTAACTCTTTTGAAGAACTCAGGAGGATGATTTTGATGATGTTTGCCTCATTCAAAGTACCTTTCGTGCAATCGTCGACAACTTCTTAGATTCGAAACCTTGAAGAACTTAATTAATAATACTAATATTAATAATATAAAAAATTTAATTTAGAGTTTAATGATGATGCTTTAAGGTTTGCTATAAAAACAGTTTGTGGGAGAAAGAAGAAGAAGAGCAAGAGTTTCGATGTATGACACGAAAATTGAGAGAGAAGTAGGGTTTGTGAGAATGAGAGATCGTGGGAATGAATGATGAAGATGAATGCCGAAAAAGGTAGGCTATTTATAGGGGTGGAAGTGACATAAGCGAGTGATAGGGCGCTAGAGGGGTGCCACAGTGCCCTGGGTCGAGCGCCGTAACGCCCCACCAACGCATGTGCGCTCGAGCTGAGCGCCATGACTCCCAACGAGCACTAGGACGCTGGTGCTTGGGTGCTTGGGCTCCTAGGCGCTCGTCGTGCGGCATGGCGCTCAAGGCCCCTTTTTGTGGATTTTTACGCGGTGAATATTTGAAACTTCCATATTTCGTATATTCTCTGCCATATTCCTAAACATTACGAAATATCACGAAATTCACTTCCATAACCTAAAGTTACCATATTCCAAACAAGTCTTTCTAGAAGGTTCGTCTAATGTGGTCACGTAGATTCATACGCTTAAATTAGTTTCTTCGTTTTCAAAAATGAAATTA
Source organism: Suaeda aralocaspica (assembly GCA_016808085.1). Classification (NCBI taxonomy): domain Eukaryota; kingdom Viridiplantae; phylum Streptophyta; class Magnoliopsida; order Caryophyllales; family Amaranthaceae; genus Suaeda; species Suaeda aralocaspica. The sequence goes on along the minus strand of PYUH01000030.1, from coordinate 203,069 downwards.
GAAAGTAAATGATGAAATAAAAGGAAAATGAAAATGAATAAAATGAAGAAATGAAAAAGAAACATAAAAATGAAAAGAAACATAAAAAATGAAAATATAAGAAAATAAAATTAAAATTAGAAAATTTATTTAAGCGTATTTCAACCATCGCAACTCATCATCGGTTAGCCATTTCAGACAACAGTTTTATTCATTTGGTTTTTTTTTCAAGCAATGGACTTCCATAAATTAGATATGTTTGCGACGTCGTACACGTTAATTATCGGCTGTTAGCTGGGACCAAATATAGGCGTCTGTACGCATAAAAACATAGCAAACATGAACATCATATTAATTATCTTGATTAACACGTGATCATATTATTTACTTCTTACTTTGTTATTTATTTAACCTTCCTTGTTCACACATAAACTGTGAGTGGCTAAATATTTTCTCAATAAACCCTACTTATAAACGCGTAAATTTAGCATACACTAAATACTTTTCTTCTTTCTCAAGTTATTAAACAACTTAATTTACTTATTTTTTTCTATATTGACTACTAGTCAATGTAACACCTTGGAATTTCCTAACTTCCCTTACTCGATTTTCCAGAAAACATATTATCAATAATTAAGAATAATAATTATTAAAACTCCTAAACAGCATGAAAAAACCAAAGCATTACCGCCACTGTGATAACGGTTAAGGCATTTATCAAAGTACTACAATAGAAGTCTCTAATATCAAAACCAATTGCAAATTCGAACTCAAAAATAATCTCAAAACTAAAATCAAACCAAAACAAAAAGAAAATCAACTTAAAACTTTATGACACTTCGAAATCATATTAATGGCCCTTCAAAACAAAAAAAATTTAAAATTCGGAAATAAAAACAGTATCAAATAATAATTAACTAAATCCAAAAGTAAATAAACTAAGAAGCTACGAAGACTACAAAGTAAACACTCTCACTCAAGCCCAGCACAAATAACTTATGCCCACTTGTACCTGTAGCCTTTTCTTATTCTAGACAACTACTCGCCAACAAGTAGGTAATCGTAGGGCTAAGTCAAACACAAAGCCATGCACACAAAACAAACAGTCAGCAAAGCTGAGTACATAACTACTAAAGAATATGCAACAAGATCAAAATTAAAATAAAAGTAAAACATACATGCATCTTACCATTAACAACTCTTCACCAGTGCATAGTCTCAACTTAAACAAATTAATTATTAAATTTAAACTTTGGATTTCGCATCGAACGGATTTCCTTTCCTATAAAATCGCCCTATTGGGCACCAACTTGGGAGCAACTCCAAGAAGGTATTACCTATGTCACATAAAGTGACGGAATTCCAACGCATTAAAAATATAAAAGAGTATAACGTCTTGTACTCCAATTACAAGTCATAGATCACTGTTCCATACGACTCCCCCAATTGTTCATACTCAAAGTATATACGTTCCAAGAGTTTTGGTGCGAATCCTCGTTCACTTTACGTGATTAACCGGTTTGACAATATTATGACTCACATACAACATCACATAAAAGCATGCATAAAATCACACAAGCCATATTAATTATCTTTGATTTTAGGTGATTCTAAAAGTAATCTTGTGTGTCCTTTAATTAAACTAAACTTCCTTTACCACACATTAACTGTGAGTGGCTAACTGTTTACCTTTTTCGTTGACCAAACATTAAACTGTGAGTGGCTTGTAAAAATATTTTCTCATTAATTTCTATTAATTATGGGAATAAAAATTCACAAACTACTTTTGTTGTTGATTAAGTAACTAATAAACTTAATTAACTTCCTTTCTTCTTTACTAGCTATTGGCCAACTTTAAATTAATCATAACATATCAATTCTATCTTGAAGAATTTCTATTAATATAGATGTGGAATGTCAAAACAATATAAAATCATGCTTCTCATACTTTCATAAACTTGGCATGCATGTCGATTCACAATCAAATCAAGCAACAACAAACATATCATATAAGATCAACAAAGCAAGAGTTCTAATTCTATGTCTGTGTTTAGTACTTACACACCTTGTGTTGTAGTGGTGGTCCACCACAACTTCTAGAAGTCAACTAGTTCGAAGTCTCCTACATAGAGAAAACCGAACCTAAATTAAAATCTTGTTGACTAAGTTCTACAACAACTCTAAGCTAAATTTCTACATTGGAAACTTGTCCAAAACATTCCCTATATGGTCTTTATTCAATTCCATACTTTATCTTAATTTTTCCATTGCAAAATACTTTATTTTCGGTAGTTTTCCAAAAAATGGCAGCTTCGTAAAATTCCTCAAAAGGACCTTCAAACCTTTCTAAATATCATAGTTTGATCATAAAACACTATAGTCATGTCCTAAGATCAATATCATCATCATGAATCAAATCTATGCTTTAGAATAATTTTTTCATAAGATAAAACATGTTCATAAGATTTATGCCATTGATTTTTACGATTACAAAATTTAGACAGCAATATAATTCAACTTTAAAACCTTTTAAACTCAATCTAAACTTCATAAAAGCATCATAAATTCACCCAACAACAATTCATGATCATAATATTGAACTTTAAATCAGTAAAAACCATAAAATCATGAATTTCTTAATTTCATAAACCCTAATTAAATATTTCATGATCAATCAAATAAATTCATATTTTAAACCAAAGCATAATTTTATAAAAGCATGATTAAAACTATCGAAACATGATAAATCATAATTATAAACATGAATTCGAAATATTGAATTAAAAAGAAAAGAGAAGAATTTTTTTTTAATATATATATCTAGGAAGCTCGAAAAATACCAAGTAGGGAGGAGGGTGGCCGGCGGTGGTCTGTCGGAAAGGGTTGGTGCAAAAGCTGCAGGCGGCAGCAGCGGCGGCGCAGGGTCACTGGCGAAGGGAAGAAGAAGAAGATGATGGTTTTTTTTTCGGAAAAATTCCGATTTTTATTTATATTTGTCTTAGAAGTTTGTTTTCTTTATTTTTGAAATCCTAAAACTTGAAGTTTGCATATTAAATCTGAAAATTTTGTTTTTAAGGGGTATTTATAGGCCTCAAAGTAGGATTTGGTGCAATTACATAAATACCCTTAATGTTTGAAATTACTTTTATGCCCTTATTTTAAAACAATTTAGGAAAATCTAAAAAATCTATTTTTAGAAAGTTTTCAAAGTATTTAATAAAACTTTAAGTAACTTGAAATGTTATTTATAAACATAAAATAATTACTATGATTAAAATTTAATAAAATTTCCTTTCTTAAATATTTTTATTGAACTTAATTTCACAATAAAAATATCAAAAACATACGTAAAAAATACGAAAATAATTCTTTAATGTACGTTAAAATACGGGGTAGTACAATCAACTTCTTTCAAAACAAATAACATTAACTTCATCGATTATTATTCAAGCTATAAAAGCGAACTGTAAAACATAGTTGTAAAGGGATGGCTGAGAGAGTTTAACAAGATGTATTGGGGCAATTGAGTGTCCTGAAGAGTTTAAGGTCAACCATGCAGTTTACTATATGAGAGGAGAAGCTGATCTTTGGTGGTCAAAGAATGAAGCTGTGATTAGGGCTTTGCTAGGGTTCAATTAGGCTGTGTTTTAGGAATAGATTCGCAATAAGTTCTATCCTGTGTTCCTTCAGAAGCAGAACACGGATGTGTTTCTGGAGCTTAAGATGGGAGTGTGTCAGTTACTGAGTACTACACGAAGTTTATAGATTTTTCTAGGTTTGCTAAGGAGGCTGTGGCAATAGAGAAGTTGAAGGCTAGACGTTTTGAGAGAGGGTTACCCATAGACATGCAGTTGCAACTAGTTGGGCAAGTCTTTGAGTCCTTGGATGAGTTATATGGAAGAGTTGCACATATGTATGCCTTAGACTAGAAGAAGAACAAGTTGCTGAAAGAAGGTGAGACGAGGGAGAAAAGAAAGGATGGTGGAGGGAACTTCAACCAACAAGGGAGTCATAGTGTATTTAAGAAGTCTCATTTCAACAATAACTTTCCGGGCACTAAGGGAAACTTTTGGAAACTAGCTAATGGAAATGGGAATAGGGTATAGATTGCTTATCAGGAGGTCATCGTGTGTACTTCTACAAGAAATGTCCTAATAATAACCAAAGCAACGACTGTGCTGGGAACCCAGTTACTTATCGTTTGTGCGACAAGATTGGACACCGTGAGTATGAGTGCTTCTCTAAGGGCAAGGGACAGGAAGGAAAAGGGTCTTAATTCAAAGAGAATTCAACAGGAGGTCAACAGAAGGGTTTCCAAGGAAACATAGGAAGAAAGGCAACGCAATAGGCTGGGAAAAGGAATAGAAGTGGTAATGGAGGAGGTCAGGCTATGACCTCCAATACTGGAAAGCTGAATGTGATGGCTCGAAGTGAAGTGGATGCTAGTAAGGATGTGATTACTAGTACTTTCTCTATTCACTCTCTTCCTGTTAAAGTTTTGTTTGATTCTGGTGCAACATATTCTTTTGTATCCACTAAGATTTTGGAAAAGTTAATTCCTATTTTGGGAAAAGTAGATACAATAGATATGTTGATAGTGTTACCATCAAGACAAGAATATTTGAAAAAGGTGTATTGTTGGCCTAGAATGAAAAGAGAAGTGGGTGAATTCGTGAGTAAGTGTCTTACTTGTCAAAAGGTAAAATTTGAACATAAAAGGCAACAAGGAGAAGTACAACCACTTGAGATACCACGATGGAAGTGGGATTGCATATCAATGGATTTTGTAACCTGCTTGCCAAAGTCGAGGAATCAATATGATACCATATGGGTTGTTGTGGATAGGCTTACTAAATCAGCGGTGTTTATACCGATGAAGGAGACTTGGAAGATGGAACAACTTGAAAAGTCTTACATAAAGCTTGTTGTGAGGCTACATGGACATCCAAAGGATATCGTGTCAGATAGGGATTCTAGGTTTCTTTCAAAATTCTAGAAAAGTGTCTAGGAGAACATCGATACAATGTTGAAAATGAGTACAACTTTCCATCCAACAACTGATGGACAAACAGAGAGAACCATACAGGTGGACATGATGAGAGCTTGTGTATTGGATTTTCAAGAGAATCGGGAGGATTGTTTGTGATTCAAATACTGATCACAACTTCGAAGGTGTAGGGGCCTCGGATTTTTTTAGGCACCCTATATTTTTTAGTCACCTTCCCTAAACCATCCATAGGCTAAAATTTGACCTAAACATTGACTTAATGAAAGATGAGACGAATTAATTAGACCTTTTTTGTCAACTGAAATGGAGCGCTGGAACTTGTACCACGCTACAGACATAGCGCAACAGATTTTCCCACGCTGACCCTGCAACGTTACAAGTCCTGTGACGCTACAGAGTCAACGCAGGAACGTTTGTAACGCTACGAAGGTAGCGTAGTTCACTTTCCAGCGCTGCTTTTTTTTTTCCCATTTAACCCAATTTTAAATCATTTTTTCGGGGAAAGTTTAATACCAATACCAACCATGCTAATAAGGAGTAGTGAATGAGTTTTAGGAACTAAACTCATAAACCGTGTATTTAGATTAGATACGAATGAGACTCAAATAAGGGACGTTTGTTTAAATTGCAAGGAAATCCTCTCCGATCCCATGGGGATGACTCCAAGTTGTGGTCGAGCGAACCAAAGATTGGATTCGGGGGCAAAGGTACTAACATGACGGAGTGCGTTAGGTTAACCCATAGGCATCCATTACTATATTCCTCTTAACCATACGCAAATTATATTTAGAATCACATAATTATCAATTTACAAAATTAACAAAAATAACATTAAATTGTTAGTGATAACACACAAAAAACTAATTATTTTAAATTTTGCAATCAAACAAGATCGGATGGACCTGATAAGCAAGCAATGAGAGTTCGAACCTTCTTATTGATAGATCAAGAGTCCCGGCCTGGCAACCGTTATTAAAATTGATTTAGGTAGCCTAACATGATTAGATTTGTCCAAAAATATGGTGATAAAGCGGTAAAATAAATAGTGAAACAACAACTAAAAGTCCATAAACATGATTTTTAGGGCCCTCAGAAAACGTACTATTTCTCCTTTGAAGATTGTCTCCGTCGAGTGTTAATTTAGGTAGAGTTTCGAATTACTGTTTCAATATTTATCAAAATTTATAGCCACTTTTTAAGTAAAATAAATAGTAAATAAATAATAAATAATTGTTTATAAAAATGAGAGTGTTAAAAAGTAATATTCGGATTAATTATGTATGAGGGAGAGAATGAGTAAGAAAAGGTGTTGAGAAATGAAGAAAATGATGATTTTTATAGCAATGTGGGAACCTTAATAGTGCTGGCCTGCTCGTGTGGTACGCCGAATCGCACTGGCCCAGTAGCACGAGAAACCCAAGAACGCTGCTAGGGTAGCGCTATTAACTTAGTCACGCTAAGCTGTCAGCATGACTAATTTAACTGCGCTGCGTTTTTGAAGGATTTTTTTTATTTTGATTTTTCATTTATCTATTATTATTATTATCATTTTATTTTATAAAATAATAAAAAAAAGTGTTGGGATAATTAAAAAATCCATTAAATAAGAATGGGACTTTTATAATATCCGAAATTTATATTTTTTTGCCCAAGTATACTCGATAATCCAATCTTCAAAAGAAATGAGTTTTTTTAATCATCACAAAGTCCTGCCGCGGGACAGGGGGAACTAAATTAGGTGTCTATTGTTAGCGCCCACTTTGATTGAGTCTGAGTAAGACGATAATCAAGGTATGCTCGAATTATTTTTCGAGAATTTCATATCCAGAGCCATGAGCTCCTCATTAACCAATGGGTGTATCACATTTCTGAAAGCAATGGCTCTCAAAACTGAAATCGACTTTCCTTTATACAAATAAATTTTGATAAATTCTCTTACTTATCAAAACATTTAACACTTAGCAGATAAATTTGTACTTTGAATAAATTTCCTTTTTATTGGAATTTTTAGAAAAAAGGTAATAAATTTGCTAATTTATTACTACTTCGAGTAAATTTGCTAGTTGTGGTGTTTTGCTGTATTGTTTTACTACTTCAAGTAAACTCCTTCAGTCACGCTCCTATGTTAGCGTGATGCCATTTTCTGTGCAATGAATGTTGATTGATTTGTAAATGTTGATGTTGTGCGGGAACGATTTTGTTGTCACGCCGAGGCTTCAACGGGATAGCTTTACTATTGCTGGGGGTATAGCGCGCTTGGTATACCGCGCTACTGTTGTAGCGAGTTTAATCAGGAGGCGCTGCAGCTTTAGCGCCCGAACAGCAAACTCGCTGTAAGGTTTTTTTTTCCGTCCCAAACTTAATTTTGAGAACTATGGGATAAGTTTGTGCTTACATTAGAGGATTGATTGCTATAATTTATTCAATTTGTAGTCATAAGAATGTTTAGGCTTGTGACAATTTGTGTTTGGTTTTATTTTTATCAAACATATGTGTTTTTGGCAAATTATTGTCCTAATAATGTTAAAATGAAGTATAATGCTCCATGAATCATTTGAGAATTGTTCTTAGAGTTTCATGACTCATGTCATGACCTATGTATTTTGACATTTTAAAGAGTGGTAGGCTCTTAATTAGAGAGTGTAGTTGATTAGTTTATTTTAATCAAAACTAAATAACGCTTCTTGAATAGTTTTAATTATAAGGGCAATGAGCTGTTAATTAATAACCAAAAGTGAAAAAATGCACTTGATTAAATCATTTTATTTATAATAGTAACGTGGTTTATCTTAATTTAATAAAAAGAGCAAGGGGCTCTTAATTAATAATCAAAAGCAAAAAATGCTCTTGATTAATTTATTTTATTTATAAGAGTGACGTGCTCTTAATTTAATAAAGAAGAGCAATGGGCTCTTAATTAATAATCAAAAGTGAAGAAAATGCTCTTGATTAATCTATTTTACTTATAAGACTAACGTGCTCTTAATTTAATAACGTCTTAATTAATAATCAAAAGCAAAAAATGCTCTTGATTAATTTATTTTATTTATAAGAGTGACGTGCTCTTAATTTAATAAAGAAGAGCAATGGGCTCTTAATTAATAATCAAAAGTGAAGAAAATGCTCTTGATTAATCTATTTTACTTATAAGACTAACGTGCTCTTAATTTAATAACGAAGAACAATGAGCTCTTAATTAATAATCAAAAGTGAAAAAATGTTCTTGCTAAGGTTTATTTTTATTTTTATTTTTATTTTTATTTTTATTTTTATAAGCGATCTTAGCGTCGTGCCAAAAACGGTTCAAATAGTAATAATCGAGTACCACACCCTGCATGGGATCCCCCACTTGAGTGGGATAATCGTGTCTTGAAATTTGATCCTGACCATCATATTTCTTCTCCAGCATCAAGAGGAATTGTATGTATTGTGTCTTTTTGGTTTTCTCAATATTTTACAAATTTTAGATATTTATGTAAGCGAAGTTTTATAGGTTGATAATGAATTACGATGATATGATTCTAGAAAAATGCTTGGTAAAATTTATGATATTCTTGATGAAAATACCAAAGAGTTGGTTAAGTTGAGTGGTTTTCAAGATTTTTTAGAATCTTATATGGAGAAAGAAAGATGCAAGATGTCTGCTTGCTTAGTTCGGGGAATGATGGAATGGTTCTGGGATACAACTAACACTTTTCATTTCCCATGGGGAGAGATGGCTATAAGCCTTTTTGATTATGGGGTGATTACTGCATTACCCTTGGCGGGTATGGATATCATCCCTAATGAAGGAATGACAGGAAAAGAGCCAATGAGAGGTGATTACTTAAGCCAATCTATACTCTACTGAAATTGTATGAGAAAGTATTCCCATGGAGTGAATTGTCAGATGCTTTAGCCAATAAAGATATTATGATAGAAACCAATTCCCTTCAAAGAGCTAGGATCTTCCTTTTATATTTGTTTGGTAGTACAGTTTTAACAGACAAAGGGTAACGAGTGGCCTTTTCTCTTGTCTCGTTATTGTCATATTTGAAAGGAATCAAAGATTATTGTTGGGGGAAAGCGGGTTATGTACATTTAATATCTGAAATGCGTAAGACATCTCGAGTCATGGATGACCTGCTAAAGAGAGAATGTGTCCCAGCTTCCCTAGGAGGCATTCATCGAGTTATTGAGGTAACAAATTCTTTTACAATGTGCTTATCCACTTATTTGCATCTTATTTTACTTTTTTCTAACCTTATCTTTTCAGGTTTGGTATTTTGAGAATTTCCCAACTCTTGTCCCAACAAATGACCGACTTAAGAGATTCCAGGTGAGCCGCAGATGGGTAAGACGACTTAACATTCATCATAAGACAGATGTAATACGCCAATCGATTTACAATCTTCCTAAAGAGCAATTAAGGACTCATTGTATATATATAAATATATGTATATTTATATATATATTTATAACTGCAATGAATGACTATTAATTTTCCTTCTATTGAGAGATTATCTTTCGTCCATGGGACGGTATACCAGATATTAGCCATGAAGTGCAGGTTGCACCACCGCTTAAGGAAGCAAGGATCCTTTTGAAAGGATGTACACAACTTCTTTGGTTTCTGGGAGAATGTGTTGTTCGACAAACTTATTCTCCTATTCCTTTAGCTCCCATATATCCACCTATCTTCATTTTAGACTCGAGTAAGGTTCCCGCTACCTCTATGGATGATATTTTGAGAAGACTTACAGCTCGGGGAGCTAGTTTTTCCTGATGTTAATAACAAAAATTGGGTTTAGGCGCGGCTACGTCCTTTTCCAACATTTGTTGGGGTAACTTACCTTTCCTTTCCCCTTTACACGCATTTGCATTTTCAACATATGATTATTTTTTATATGTTTATATGTGCAAAGAATAACGATATTGAGGGTTGGCAAGTTCGTTAATGAAATATCAAATACATTGATGGTTTCAGGAATTTGATTGTTGACACTGTGCCATTTGCTGAGGAAGAGGAAGAAGGTGTTCCTTATATCCCTTAGAATGTTGACATGGTAAGCCTTGGGCTTCTTTTTATCTTTACTGGACTCTTATTATTATTATTATTATTATTATTATTATTATTATTATTATTATTATTATTATTATTATTATTATTATTATTATTATTATTATTATTATGATTATTTTTTTTTTTTTTTTTTTTTTTTTTTCATTGTTATTTTTTAATGACTTGTTTAATTGCAGGTGTCTAGGACGACTACAAGCAAGGTCATCAAAGTATTGAATGCATTTCGCACTGCTTATAGGAAGAAAAAACATGCTTTTGCGTGCCAGAGCGTCACCATGGCTAGGGTAGGTTTCCCTATGTCTTGCCCTTATTTCTAGTTTCATGTCTTTATCACCTATGGGTAATCTTTGTGTATTCTTTTCTTTTATAGGATGTTGTGCCGCGTTACACAACGCACAGGACATTTCGTCCTCCTCATCCCCCTCGTCCTCTGGGTGGCCGTTACAGGCGTCCCCCATTTACAGAAGGTCCAACTAGTGGTCAACAAATGCGACCTTCGATCCTTTAACATGAAAATAATGCTCAAGAGGAGCCTAGTGGAGACAAGGGAGGAACTAGCACTACAAGAAAACAGGAAAATAGCGACGGATTTTTTGCGACGGGAGTAAATTCCGTCGCAAATATAGAGTTTGCGACGGAAATCTCCTTGTTTGCGACGGAAATAGCCGTCGCAAAAAAGTGACATAACCAAATCAGATGACTAACTACTTTTTGCGACGGAATTTTACTTTTTGCGACGGAATAATCCCTCGCAAATTTGCGACGGAACTAATTCCGTCGCAAAATTCCGTCGCAAAAAATTGACGAACCCTTATTCTATTTTGTCGCCAAAACCAAAAAATTAAACCAACCACAACACATCACTTCTTCGCCATTCTCCCTTCTCCCACAAACTAACCTAACCCTAATTTGTATCACCTCCTTCCTCTTCGCCATTCTCCTTCTTCTTTCCCCTTCTCCTTCGCTTTCTCTCTCTTCAATGGATCCTTGAAATTCCTTTCTCAAACCCTAATTTCTTCATATTAGATCTATCATCAAAGTTGTTCGTTGTTCGAAACTTCGCCGCAATTCCTCAGTTATCTTCGCTCAAAAACAAAAATGGCCAAAGAAGCTCTTCGCGTTCTCGTCACTGGTGCTGCTGGTAATCCTTCATCGTCCTCATCTTCTTCGATTGATTGATTATTATTCTTCTTCGTCTATAGTTTATTATTATTTGATTGATTTCTTCAGATTTGATGAATTAGCTATTTGTTTATAGTTTTTTATGCGATTGATCTAGGGTTTCAATTCATTTATTTGTTTACAGGCTTTCATTTGTTTTTTATGAATTTTCTGTTTTGTTTTTCGCTGATTGTTGAGTTTTGACTTTTGATTGATGTTTAAAATTAGGTTTTGAGTGCGTGATTTTGATTCGACATTATTAAGTTAATTTTTGAATTTGTGGTTGATTATATGTTGTCTAATTACTGTTTTCCGATTCATTTTTCGAACAAAAATCAGCTGATAATATGTGGTTAGTTGTTGAATCGTTGATCACAAGATTAGGTAGCTATTCATATGTATCACAAGATTTGATATTGATGATCCAAACCGTAGTAATTTATGTTTTGATTAGTAATTAATTGTTGATGCATGAACTTTGATGATTCCTGGGTCTTTAATTTAATCTGGATTTCATTGGATTTTATCTCTAATTTCTTCTTGTTTTGTGATTGTAATTTTTGATTAATGCTGTTGTGTTTAGGATTTTCAATATTTTCTACCTGAATAGAATGATGTTCGGAGAATTGAATAAGGCAGAGATTTTCATGTGGTTAATTGATGAATCGTTGATCAGCTGATAGTGGAATCAAACATTAGATTATACTAGTAGTGTAGCTGTTTGGTATGTGTTAGACATTGTTTGAGTTGAGGCAGTGATGACAAAAACATTTCTCGATACTGATTATATAGACCAATTGCAAGTATACATTTCGCGTGTATACTTTCTTGATGAGAGCATTTGTGCGTGTCTGAGCCCTCTCGATTTGTTTTCCTTCAAATTGTTGCTTCTGTTCTACTTTCTTTTGTCTTGTTTCGTGCTTCTGGCTTTTGGATTTCATATTGTCACATTGGTGTAACATTGATATAGTTTTTGACTTGTTTATTTATATGGTTTTGGTTTCTTCCTCAACTAATTTCCTGTTGGCTTAGATTAAATTTCTTATACTTGTTCTTTATTAATTTCGGTTTAATTATAATTTGTTGAATTCAAATTGTTGTTGGAGGTTGTTAGGGTTTTTGGGGGTGTTGTGATTAGGATCTTTTTTCTTAAAATTAAAAATGAATATTCGGTGATTGTGGATTTTGTTTGTTAATCGAAATAATCGAATTTGGTTGATAGGTTAGGGTTTTGGGTAAAATACATGCAATCTGGACTATGGTTTTGATGTTAATCAGTTGTTGGTTTTGTTTTCTTGATTTCCAGATTTTCATTTGTTTATTCATTTTAATTTCCTGTATGTGCCATTAGCTAGCATCCCTTTTCATTTTATTCTCACTTATCCTCTTTTATTTTTATTTTATTAGAAGGTTGTGTGTATAGTGTTCATCCGCAAAGCTGCTGCTTGATATATCTGATTTTTCTTTTATTTAAAAGATAGTGGGAGTAGCCGATAAAAGTATAGAGCGAGGGGTTTAAGCCTTTTAGGGAATATCAAGCGCACAACGTTGCCAATCAAGTGATGCACTCACTGAATGGCGATCTTCAAACCAGGTAGAGAATGGCACCCCTTCAACTTCACCTCCATACTGGGATACTGATGACAGTGATGATGATGGAGGTATTTTTTTTTCTTTCTTTTCACTCTTACAATCACTGCTTTTGTTGTGCAAATGCTAATTCATTATTAACCCTATGGTTTACACCGCTTTGTTGCTTGACAAATATTTCTGTAATCAATACTCATTTAAATGCCTTATATTTACATTGTTGTGCCAGCAATTTGATCGAAAGATTACTGACATTGGACTGCTTTACATTTTTTCATTATTAGTTGCCTACTGTTGTTAAACCCAAATCTGAATCTTTGTTTTGTTATCCATTATATATGGGCTATGTTCTTTGATCATTTCTTTTTGCTTCTTGTCTTATTTGGATGTCTGATTCATTTCTTGAGATGAGAAATCTGTCCATGAACCGGAAAACAGTTCACTTGGTTATGTTGAGCTCTCAAGGGAAATAGAAGAATGATAATTGATGTTTTCCTCCACTATACTATCCTTATATTCAACTTTTCCTTTTTATTGGGAACTTATAAATCTGGATAGCACATTAGTTTTAAAAGTGTGTGCCTAGGTGCAACATGTAGGCGCCAAGGAAATCGCCTTTGGTGGCTGAGGTGCACACCCCTAGGAGATGTGCAACACTCCTCTTGTGCCTAGGTGCGCCTCTTGCCTTTTCAAACTAAGATTAGAAAGTTCTCAATGAAGACTGCTGAATTTTACTTTTTAACCAAAAGATGCATTAATCTCCTCGCCGCACTTTCTCTTCTCTGTCACCTCGCCAAGCCATTCCGACTTCCCATGTCGACTCTGGTAAAAATCAATTTGATTAAGTATTTCAAATGAATTTACATTTGGTTTTTATTTTGTTTCTTATTTAATAAACAGTTGAGAAGCATGGTTTTGAAAAAGTATCGGAGCAATTTATCGAAGAGTGCAAATCGAAAGCGGTGCTGTATAGGCATATCAAAACTGGAGCTCAAGTGATGTCCTTATCCAACGATGATGAGAATAAGGTGTTTGGTAATGTATTCCGCACCCCGCCGTAAGTAGTAACTGTTTATTTGTATTATTTAATTGATTAAACAATAAATACAATAGTAGTTAATAATAATTGCAATTTTTATGTGGAATTTTCAGGAATGATTCCACTGGTATTCCACATATCTTAGAACACAGCGTCTTGTGTGGCTCCAGAAAGTACCCTCTCAAAGAACCTTTTGTTGAACTTTTGAAAGGCAGCTTGCAAACCTTTCTCAATGCTTTTACTTATCCTGACAGAACTTGCTATCCTGTTGCATCTACCAATACCAAAGTACTTCTCAACTGTTTATGTTGATCATGAATTAATGCATCTTTTGGATGGAGGGATTTGGAAGGATAGAATGAGAAAGAGAAAGAGGGGTTGCATTAACCTCAATAAAGGAGGTGAGGGGTTGCATTAGAAATGAGGGGCTGCATTAACTTAAAAAAAAGTAGGTGAAGGAAATGTAGAAATTTCTTTTTCCATTCTCTTTAGGAATGGTTTTATCCTATATTGGAAAATTTTGTGTGCACAATGGGAACATATGGCTAAAATAATTTAAAATCTACTATTTGTTATTTAGATTTGGTTTTCTTGNATTTGTTATTTAGATTTGGCTTTCTTGGTGTCTTTGATGATTATTAGTATTATTCCTGCATCACAATTGTGATTTTATTTTATTTTTCTTTTCAAAAATAACTATTAGTATCGTTTTTTAAAAACAAACGATACTAATAGCTATTTTTTTATATTTAAAAAACCACTATTAGTATCGTTTTTGTAAAAAAAACGATACTTATAGACTGTCTATTTGTATCATTTTACAAGAACGATACAAATAGGTCATAAAAAACGATACTAATAAACTGTTTTTCTACTAGTTTTCAGTTGCAAATTTGCGAGGGAATTTTCCGTCGCAAACTTCAACAGTTCCGTCGCAAATTTAGAAATTTGCGACAAAAAATTTAGCGACGGACGTTTTGCGACGGAATTCCGTCGCAAATTGGATTTTGCGACGGAATGTGCTAAGTTTGCGACGGAATTTGTCCGTCGCAAACTAGCTGTTATCTTGTAGTGTAGTTAACAAGTCAACCCGCAACAATGATATGATTCTTATGCTGGCTATTATAACCATGGTCAAGGTGGCGGATGGTCCCAAGCTCAAGAATGGGATAATTATGATGGAGGCCAATGGCCATATCAAAGAGGTCCATATGAGATGGGGCGATTTTCGTCGTATGAACCACCAACGATTAACACTCAAATGCAGCAGGAGGATCAAAGACATTCTACTCATTCTTATACTCCTCGCACTGGTGCTACGCATTATTTCTTTTACTATGGGCCACAACAATAGCTTTTGGTGGCATGTAATTTGTTGACATTTGTTTTTGTAGTTTAACTCAACCTTAATTTTCTGTTTGTTTTAACTTGTTTTAGTCTTGGGCCTTTAATATTTTAGAATCATGGATTTATAAACATATACATGCCTTGGGCTTTTTATGCTAATATTTGAAAACCAGAGGCATATATATTAGTTCATACTTCCGAAACAAATAATCACCAAAATTAGTTAGCAGGGAAGGGGGGCATATCTCATTTTCCTTAATTAAATATGATTTGTCTATAGAGGAACGCCTTAAATTCAATGCTTATCATCTGGATGCTTTGTTTTCTTTGAGGAAAGCTCGTATCAATTGGGATTTCCTTTATGCCGCGATCTATTTTTGAGATCCTCAATTCCATGTTTTTACCTTTGCTAACAATGAATTGACCCCCTTTTCGGAAGAGTTTAGCACGATTGTTGGTTTTCCAATGGAAGCTCTTCTTGCTGTACCTAACCTTCAACAAGGTTTTGGTAAGGACTTTCAAAGACTAATTGGACTAACTAAGTGCGAGACAAAGGAAATTCTCAATGGCCAACACTGTGATCTTTTGAAAATTATTGCAAGATTTTCCTCTCCTTCAAACAACTTAACAATATATAGGTACAAAAGACGTGCTTTATGTCTATGCTTGCTGTCGGGATATTTATTCGTTAATGATGGAGGAAATATGGGAAATGCTTCACTAATTGCAATTTTTGAGCAAATCGAAGGTGATCGTACTTCTATGCCTATGGTGTTTAGTGAGATCATCATAGCATTGGAAATGAAAAGCGGATCCATCATTGCACTTTTCGGGAATTCCCTTATTGCTTCATGTAATATTCAAACCATGGGCTAAAATATTTAATTATAATAGATGGATTGTTCTAAAATTACAAAAGAAAAGAAGATTTTTCGTAGTTGAAATGGTAGCGTCAGTAGTAAATTAGCGCGACCGGTCGCAGCGTGACTAATCTTGTGACGCTACAAGTTTAGCGCCGTAGGTTTTGTCGCGCTGACACTGTAGCGCTGTTTGTTTTACGATGCTCAAATGTACACGTAGCAGAGTTTCCAACACTCTTGTTTAGCTTCAATAATGTTTATAATTTTGTAATTTTAAACCATAATTATTCAATGCTATGTAACAATCTTGGACAGTTATTTATTTTCTTTATTCAATTAATGCAGATTTGGCTTAGTGAGTGCCTTAAGACCATCGAACAACCCCTTAATGCTTTGAAGTACAACCTCAAATCATTTACTATTAGGAGGACATTGTTCCCAAGGAAAACTTTGGCGGAGTGGATGTCACTTATTTCTCTTCGAGGTCTTTCAATTAGATGGGTCGTTCCATGGTGGTTTATCAAGGAGATGGCTGGAAGTCATGAGTCAACACCATATGTGCGTCTTCTTGGTTTGAGGAAAATTATTTATTTCTTTGCGACTTGTCTTTTGAGGCAATATGGTATGAAAAAAATTATCCCTACCCTTGACACTGACCCCCAAACTTGCTTGGAACTACGAGGCCCCGGCATTGCCGTATGGACAAAGTATTGGGCCAACCGTCCACGATAGGATTTTCTGAGGAATGGATGTTCTACTCAACTATCTCAAAGTTACAAGGATTGGATGCTTGCTAAAAGTATAGAGGAGAGGGATATGGCCCGGGGGATCGAAGCTACTGAAGGGTCCAAAGGCCCAAAGGTCTACAAGACACCAATAAATAAGATTGCAATGGGATAGGGAAAAAATGAGACTTCTTTAAAAAGAAAGAATTAAGCTAATTATGTATTTAAATGGGCCAAACATAGAATAAGTTGCCTACGTATCCAAAAGGAATCAGGCCATGCATAATTCTAATTATTATATATATATTTTATAGAAAAGACTTAAATGAGCCTTTTATCGAGCCTTTGTGGGTCCTCAAAATCATGCAAAACCTTTAAGCGAGGTCTTTCATAATTCAATAGTTTAATCAAACATAGATATTCACTCAAACTATTTAAATGTAACATGCATTGAGCACAGTTGAAGTTCTGACACTAGGGTTGTAGCGCTACAGAATAAAAAACGCTGCATGGTGCAGCGTGGTTACTCTTGTCGTGCTGACATGGCAGCGCAGTTAGCGTTCTTACGCTGCAAGGGTAGCGCGATTGAATTTTCAACGCTGCCCTTCTTATTTATATAATTACTTTTATTATATATAGCTTTTGGTTTGTATAGAATGGGTTACGATGCTTTTTCTTCTCTCGACTTTCCCATTTTACATAATAATATGAGCCAAATTGAACCCATATGTTGTAGGACTTAGTGTGAGTCCATGATTGTCTTACAATTTTAAGCATAAAATTTCTTCAATTGATACAAATTAGGTAATTGTGTAAATTCAGCCCCATTTATGTCGATTAGTTTTACCGCACCGCCTGATAGGATTTTCTGAACAACATACGGCCCCGTCCAATTGGGTCGGAATTTCCCTCTTGGATCGGTGGGTGGGGCTCGTACTTCTTTAACAACTAAAACTCCTCCATTAATGTTTCTTGGCTTAACTCTTTTAATATTAAAATGTTTTGCAATCCGTCTTTGATATATTTATACGTGATGCAAAGCTTTTAGTCTTCATTCATCTAAGAGAATAAGTTCCTCATACCTAGCATGAACCCATTCAGCTTCAGGTATTTTACTTTCTAAGACTATGCGAAGAGAAGGTATTTCCAACTCAACATGTTGAACTGCTTCCTAACCATACACTAAGGAGTGAGGGGTGGCTCCTGCAGACATTCGTATGGAAGTTCAATATCCCCATAGAGCAAAGTGAAGTTTATGAGGCCAATCTTTATAATGTTCGGCCATCTTTTTTATGATGAGTGTCTATGATGAGCCTCAACTTCTCCATTTGTTTGGGGTCTATAAGGGGAAGAGTGTCTATGTTGTAATTTATATCGTTGAAAAAGATCAATTACTTCTCCCTTAGAGTGAGATCCTTTGTCACATATGTGGGACGTCGTAATGACAAAAGATGTTTTGTTCAATGAATTTGGCCACATGTTTACCGGTTATTTTGATATATGAGGCTACCTCAACCCACTTTGTGAAGTAGTCAACGACAACCAACACGGACGTATGTCCTCCAACACCACTGGGAGTTGTTTTCCCTACTATATCAATACCCTAAGTGGAGAATGGCCACGGTGAAGTATAATTGTATACCTCTACAGGAAGTAAATGTTGTAAGTTAGCAAATATTTGGCATTTAGGACATGTTTTTACATAGTTGCATCAATCATCTTCCATTGTTGTCTAATAATATCCTAAGCGTGTTATCATTTTTTACTAACATCTTACCGTTCATGTGGGGACTGCAGACGCCATTATGGGTGTCTTCCATAAGTCGGTTGGCTCATGTTTTGTCAACATATATCAAATTAAGCCCTTTTGAGGTCCTTTTATACAATCTACCCTGAATTTTGATATATTGGTAAGATAATAATCTTATAGCTCTTTGAGTTCGAAGGTTTGAATTCCGTGGGAATTCTCCTTCTACTTTGTAATTGAGGACATCTTGATACCATGGAACTTCGTTCTCATCATCATGGGCATCTTCAATAGCGTTACACTAGGCATGTTCTTGCCTCCTTTCAACGCTTGAAGTCATCGATGCTAGGTTGTATGGGATATTTATCATTGATAATAATTTAGCAAGGGCATCGGCGAATTGGTTATCATCCCCAGGGAGGTATTGGTACTGGATATCATCGAAGTTTTCAGTTATGGTGTCTAAGTATGTTTGATAGAGTGCCAGGCTAGCACTTCTTACTTTCCACTTTCTAGACACATGATTTATGATGAGTGATGAGTCTTTAAATACCTTTAGTCTTTTAATCCCTAAACTTACTGTTGCCTCTAATCCAACAACGCATGCCTCGTATTCAGCTGCATTATTAGTGACTTCAAAGTCTAATTTGACTGATATTGGCACATGTGCACCGTCTAGACTAACTAGAAGAACCCCTACTACGCACCCCTTTTGGTTAGAAGCGTCGTCAAAGTAGAGGGCCCAACTATCATCTTCAGTCATTAAGAGGTCTTCATTTGGGAAGTTATATGCTTCCGTCTTTTCCTCATTAGGAGGGAACTCAGCTAAGAAATCTGACACTGCTCGTCCTGTAGTTGTTTTTGAAGGGACAAATGGAAGGTCAAATTCGGCTAACATAACAGGCCACCTTGACAGGCGACCATTTAGTGTTGGCTTGGCAAAAACGTATTTTAATGGGTCCAAATGGGAAACAACATGGACAGAGTGGGAAAGCAAATAATGCCTAAGCTTTTTAGATGCCCATGCCAAGACCAAGCAAGTTTTCTCCGGTTGTGAATACTGAGTTTCATATTGGATGAACTTTTTACATAAAAATATATGGCCTTTTCTTCTCCATTTATTTCTTCTGCGAGCATGGCTCCGGCAGCAGTTTCAGTCAAAGTTAAATATAGCCTTAGAGGGACTCCAGGTGTTGGTGGTACAAGTATCGGAAACTTGAGAAGATATTCTTTTATTTTCTCTAAAGCCTCTTGACATTTGTCATCCCATTCCACCTTTTCTTCCTTTTTGAATTTCTTTAAGATGGGCTCACAAATCATAGTTAATTTTGTTATGAATCGACTAATATATTGGAGCCTACCTAAGAATCCTCGGATTTGCTTTTCATTTTTAGGGGTAGGCATATCTAGTATAGCTTTGATTTTAGATGGATCAATTTCTATACCCCGCGTGCTAACTACGTATTCAAGCAACTTTCCAAATGTCACTCTGAAGGCGCATTTTTGCGGATTCAACCTCATATTATATTTTCCTTAATCTAGTAAAGAATTTTGTTAGGGTAGGAATTTTCCCTTGTCGGTCTTTTGATTTTACGATCATGTCGTCTACATAGACCTCTACTTCCTTATGCATCATATCATGAAGCAATGTAGTAGCAGTTCTTTGATAGGTTGCTCCAGTATTTTTAAGTCCAAAAGGAATTACTTTGTAACAAAAAGTTCCCAATTCGGTAGTGAATGTGGTTTTTTCCATGTCTTCCGCAACCATTTATACTTGGTTGTAGCCTGCATAGCCATCCATGAATGAAAGGAGTTCATGATTAGCCGTATTGTCTACAAGGAGGTCAATATGTGGTAGTGGAAAATCATCTTTAGGGCTAGCTTTGTTTATGTCCCAAAAATCATCACTTTATTATCTCAACTAGTTCATCATTAGTTGATGTTTCAGTTGGATTAACTATTGCAAGACAATCACAAGAGGATTGGGGAAGAGAGCGCGAATAAGCAATAGTTGCATAATTATTGAAATCATCAAGGAGTACATCAAAGAGGGACTCAGATTCCTTAGAGATTAAATCTATATTAGGGACGGGAGGAATCGAAGGAACATATATAGCTAGATTGCCTACGACACTAATACTATACTTAGATTCGGACTCAGACTCAGACTCAGAATCTTCGAACATTTGTCCCTCCCCGGTTGAGATCGCAATTTTGACCCTTTTGTGTTGGTCCACTTCAAGGTCCTTCTCCATCCGCGCTTGACGTTCTCTGAATGGGAAATAAGTAAAGCGGGGGGAAATTTTCATCTTGCATAGCCTTCTAAATTATTGCAGCTTCGTCTCTCAATGTGTTCCGTTCCAGTGCAAATAATAGACCAAGGGTCCATTTGTCTAAACACCCTGGTTTGGAGTATTTGATGGGAAGAGAGTGTTTTGCTCTCTCTTCTAGAAAGTAGCAGTCATCAAATATTTCAAATCCAGAATTTTGTATCCCGTTTTGAGCCGAGGGTTCAGGGAAGCCGTAATAAGGGTAATTATCCCCTTCCATTATAAATAGCCCGTTTAGAGTGAGCTGATAGGATGGGATAGAGGTAGTAATTCCCCTTTTGGTGTTGGACTTTCGAGTCAATTCTTCAACCATGTACCTTTTTAATTCCTCTTCTGTCGGTTCATGCCCCAAACCAAAGAGGCTAGGTGTGGCTTTGACTTTAGGGAGACGGGTGATCTCCCTTCCTCCTTTTTCCCCTAAAGATATGCCAGGAAAATAACCATTTTTTAACATGATAGCGTTCACTATCATACTAGCATGAGGATAAAGTTGTAAGTCTTCTGATTTAATAAAAGCAATTTCTTCGGGCACAAATCCCCACAAATCTTCCACGTCTTGATCATGGGATATTTTTAGCAAGGATTGATCGTCCATGACTACTTTGATTGGAGAAGCATCAATGGTTATAGGCACACCTTCATATATGAGCTTGACCTTTTGATGGAGCGGTGAAGGATTCGCACCAAGCATGTGGAGCCATTAGCGTCCTAGAAGGAAATTGAAGGATGAATTTACATCGATGACATGGAATTCAACTTTCTTGCTTATTCCATCAGTGGACATATCAAGAATTATGACTCCTAAGACCTCTCGTCTTGTGTTATCATAAGCCCTTACTCCTTGTAGTGATGGGGAAAATGCTTCTTTTTCTATGAAAAGATTCTTGGCAGTTCTTAATGGGCAGACATTAACCACAGACCCATTATCGACTAATGTCAAGGGAACATTTTAACCCAATATCCCAGCACTTAGGTAAAGGGCCTTGTTACGAGTAGTACCTTCCGGGGGAAGATCCTCTTTAGAAAATTCAATCATTTTCTTTTGTCCAGTTGACAAGAGGTTTACTAGATTTTTAGGGGTAGTGTTAGGAGAAATATTTAATGCATTAAGTCCATTCAGTACAGCTACCCTTTGATCACCAGAAGAAGCTAACAATTGCCAAATAGTT
The DNA here is from genome assembly GCA_016808085.1 of Suaeda aralocaspica. Lineage (NCBI taxonomy): Eukaryota > Viridiplantae > Streptophyta > Magnoliopsida > Caryophyllales > Amaranthaceae > Suaeda > Suaeda aralocaspica. The sequence goes on along the minus strand of PYUH01000030.1, from coordinate 181,052 downwards.
ACGTCAGCTTTAGTCTTTTGCATTTGCTTAATGAGAGGATTATCGTTGCTCTCACTAGAACTTTGGGCTTGTGATGAGTCAATATTTGTTTGGACTGGAATTGAGTCTTTGTTGACTTGGGGCCTGAGATGGGCCTTTATCATTATGAAGTTGATAAGCTCATCCGGAACGAGTAAGATGCTGAGCATTAGACACCACTTCTATAGGATCTTGTTACCAATCATTTTTTATAATTTCTGGATTAAACCCGAGAGTTGTGTTGGTATTGAGGTTGGTGATATAAGTATCCTCAACATTATCGTCCCATATGCCACATACATGATCGTGTAAGCCTAATACTTCCTCCATTACATTATCATTATCGGAAGTGAGAAATTTAAAAGGATCGAAATTATCGCTAACAAAATCAATGGCCATAATAGACGATCCACCAAAAGGATTGGTGATGTTATTCGGCTTGGGAGGTAAAGGTAAACACCCGTTTTCAACCATGTCTTAAATAACATGTTTGAGGACCCAACATTGTTTAGTATCATGCCCTTTCCCTCTATGGTATTTGCACAATGAAGTAGCATTCCATTTTCAGCTTCTCTTGTCCTCTGGTAAGTCAGGAGTTGGCCCAATTGAATGTAAAGCATTTTGGCTTTGAAGTCTATCAAGAGCTTTAGATTATGTCATGCTGATCGGAGTGAATCTTCTATCTCGTGGCCATCTCTTTATTTTTGATGGACTTGGACGAGAAGTTTCTAAAGCATTGACTTCATTATTTTTGTAAGATTCACCCTTTTTATAGGTATAGTTCCCCTTATAAGCCTGGGGCTTCGATTGTTTTTTCAATAAATCATTCTCAATTTTGATCCCGACATCATACACTCGTTTGAAGGAGTCAATGCCTTGTTATTATAGATGTACTTCATAAGGCTCGGATAGGTTGTCTACAAACCTTTCTACTAATATAGCATCAGATGGTTTTTGGACCAAGTGGGTCATCTTTTCCCTATAACGAGTGAAGAAGGTAGTGAACCCTTCATCAACTCCTTGTTTTAGCACTTAGAGTTCTCGGAGTGTGACTTGGAATTCCATGTTATCTTTGTATTGATCAATGAATTCCTTAGTAACAATATCCCAAGTTGAAACCCGATCTGTACTAAGAAACTAGAACCAATTCTGTGGAATAGGTTCTAAAGAAAGAGGGAAGATCACTAGATAGAATACTGGGTCAACCTTTTTAATGGTCATGGACCCAATAAAGCTCTTAAGGTGATTAACAGGATTACCAGTCACCTTGAACTTTGGACGAGTAGAAAGATCGGACTTCTCAGGGAGAATAGCCTCAATGTTAAGGATGTTGGCAGCCTCAACTTGATATGATTTGCCACCCATTGAAGAACGATGAATGAGATTTTCAATCTCTTTCTTTTTTCTCCTTTCTTCCTCTTGTCTTTTGGCTTGCATTTCAGCCAAATGTTTCTTTTCAGTAGCACGTTCAGCTTCAATTTCCGCAAGGCGTATTTTTTCTACTTCTCGTTCAGCCTCCATCTTATTAATACGCATCATGAGAGTATTCAATGTAGCATTCATATTTTCCTCTTCACCCATACTTGGACATGGAGAGGACGGAATGGAACTTGAGGAACAAATTAGAGAATTTAGAGTAATAAACCCGAAATCTTCACAAATATCCTCTATGGAATTTGAGATGAATGATGATTGTTTGTCATTACATAACCTTTGTAAACGCTTATCTGGATTGCGACACCAATCAGTTAAACCAGCCCTTTATGATAAAAAATTTCAAACCATTCAGAAAGATTATTTATTTCCATTTTTCGAAAAAACAAAGATCTACCAAAAATAATTAAGTAGTGTTAACAATGATTAATTTAATACCAGGAGCGTCTGTAAGCTAAGCTAAAGACGACTAAACCTTAATTAATGATATTCTAATTTAAAGAATATAATTAATAAAGAATTTTGACCTTTTTTAGTTTAACTCAAACAAAATCAGTATTAAGTTAATTATTGTTAATGCTTATGAGGATTAAAAGATCATGGGCGAAATTTTTTTTTTTTGTTACAAAAAAAAAAAATAGAAGAAGAAGTTCATTTATTAGGGAAACTGAGATTGTTAACTCCACCTTGAATTCGAAAATTAACTAATTAAATTCTACAAAAAAGAATGGAATTAGTAAATCCTCAAAATATTCAAATTATGTCAATAATCTTAACAAATAAATGTTTGAAACGATTGATACGATTTAAATTTCTTGGTGAATAATGGAAGTATCAAGTTAGTCTTAGAAAAAAACGATTTTATTCCTAACATGATGTTATTAACATTCCCTTTATTTAATGATTTTCCAAAATAATTCGAAATAGACAACATTAATAATATTGTATATAAGAACCAAAATAATGCTAATGAAGTCTTTGTAAGGAAATGATTTTATTGAATCATTTAATTTGAAGTAAGTTAATAATATCTTTTAATAAATAAATGCAAAATCCTAAAGTCTTCTAAACAACATGAAGAATAAAAAAACAACATAAAGGAAAATAAAAAAAAGGAAACAAAATCACGAAAAAAGGAAACAAAATCATAAGAAAAAGAAAGCAGAATCATGAAAAAAAACGAATCAAAAAATGGAATTACAAGCAATGAGGTTCCCTAAACCAAGGTTCTATGTCCTCTATGGTTAACCTCTATAGGTCAATCCGAAGTGTCCTACATCTAAAGAGTGTGCTCCAACACTTTGCGGTGTGATAACCATTAGATATGGAGTGTCTCCCCTCCAAGTACCATGGGAAACTTGGAATCGATATAGTTGGGATAAGGTTGTGTTTTGCTCGGTTGTTTAGGGACCATGGGCCCCACCAAGTCAACAGTTCCTTCTAAAATTTAATGTTATTATGATGTTCCTAAGGCATGTTTTAAACACATGGAAGTCAAGTGTTTGTCACATGTATGCAATATGTCTAAAAATGCAATTTGTTCTAAATATAATAAGCGTATAATTATGAGAAAATTTTCAAGTCTCACCCTCTTTTAGTCCCCAGTGGATTTGCCACTGTAGGGGCCTCGAATTTTTTTAGGCACCCTATATTTTTAAGTCACCTTCCCCAAACATATCCGTAGGCTCAAATTTGACCTAAACAATGACTTACGGGAAGATGAGACTAATTAATTAGACCTTTTTTTCAACTGAAATGGAGTGCTAGAACTTATACCACGCTACTGATGTAGCGCTACAGATTTTCCCACGCTAACCCTGCAGCATTACAAGTCATGTGACGCTATAGAGTCAGTGTAGGAACGTTCGTAACGCTACGAAGGTAGCGTAGTTGACTTTCCAGCGCTGGTCTTTTTTCCCTTTTAACCCAATTTTAAATCATCAGGAAACTTCAATACCAATACCAACCATGCTAATAAGGAGTCGCCAATGAGTTTTAGGAACTAAACTCATAAACCTTGTATTTAGATTAGATACGAATGGGACTCGAATAAGGAACGTTTGTCTAAATTACACGGAAATCCTCTCCGATCCCATAGGGATGACTCAATGTTATGGACTAGCGAACCAAAGATTGGATTCGGAGGCGAAGGTACTAACATGATGCGTCGGGTTAGCCCATAGGCGGCCATTACTAGTTTCCTCTTAACCATACGCAAATTATATTTAGAATCACACAATTATCAATTTACAAAATTAACAAAACTAACATTAAATTGTTAGTGATAACACACAAAAAACTAATTAGTTTAACTCAAACCGTTATTAAAATTGATTTAGGGAGCCTAACATGATTAGACTTGTCCGAAAGAATTATCTTGATTAAGCGTTGCAAACTGTCAATTTAAGTCTTTTAACAATAATATGGTGATAAAGCGGTAAACAAATAGTGAAACAACAACTAAAAGTCCATAAACATGATTTTTTAAGGCTCTCAGAAAACGTACCACTTCTCCTTTGAAGATTGTCTCCGTAGAGTGTTAATTTGGGCAGAGTTTTGAATTATTGTTTCAATATTATCAAAATTTGTAGCCAGATTTAAGTAAAATAAATAGTAAATAAATAATAATATATGTTTATAAAAATCAGAGTGTTAAAAAGAAATATTCAGATTAATTAAGTATGAGGGAGAGAATGAGTAAGAAAAGGTGTTGAGAAATGAAGAAAATGAAGATTTTTATAGCAGCGTGGGAACCCTAATTGCGTTGGCCTGCTAGCGTGGTACGCCAAATTGCACTAACCCAATAGCGCGAGAAACCCTACAACGCTACTAGGGTGGCGCAGTTACTTAGTCCCGTTGAATTGTCAGCGTGACTAAGTTAAATGCGCTGCGTTTTTGGAGGATTTTTTGATTTCGATTTTTTATTTTTGATTTATTTATTTATTATTATTATTATTATCATTTTATTTTTTTTATTTATTTAAAATAATAAAAAAAAGTGTTGGGATAATTAATAAAATCCGTTAAATAAGAATGAGACTTTTATAATATATGAAATTTATATTTTTATGCCCAAGTATACTCGATTATCCAATCTTCTAAAGAAATGAGTTTTTTTAATCATCACAGAGTCCTGCTACGCGACAGGGGGAACTAAATTAGGTGTCTACAAAATATTTGATTGAAGCTACAAAGAAGGGTGCAACCATGGGGAAATTAATTGCTTATGGAGCCTCAAGTCTAATGGGTGCATCTAAGGTTGGGATTTTCATGTGCATGGTCACACATACCTAGATTGACATGCAAATCAAGGGAAATAAATGGTTGATAAGGGGAATAAGTTGGTTCTGCCTATGAGTTTTCTCCCACTTCACTTGATATAGTTTTTCTCATTTTAGGCACTGAGTCTTTTATTTCTTGTGGAGTCTTGATCATCATTTACAACATTAAAGACATGGGAAATGACTTCTTGAAAGTTTCTTGATAAAAAGATTGGATCTTGAAAGGTTTCTTGAAGATTTGAGGCAAACCTTGAATATTGCGCAAAAATAGAGCAAGCTTTTGGCGAGATTTTTGACGATTTCTTGAAGATTTTGGTTCTTAGATTTTTTTGTGTATTTTTGGCTGTAATTTTCTGATTATCTTGTTTATTAGTTGGTTAGGAAGTTTGTTAGGATTAAATCTTGTTAGATAGAGTTAGTTAGATATGGTTGCAAAGATAAGAGCAAGTTGAATGGTGATGTGGCAAATCTTATCTTGAGTCTTATAGAAGGGCGTGTTTTTCTTGTGTTTTCACGAGATTTTTAGCTTCTTTTATTAGGATTTTGGTTGATGATTATTCTTATAAATAGTCTCAACATTAGGTTGTAAAAACTTGAAAAAAAATATCCGAATTTGTGAGAGTTGGTGGAAATTCCTTTAGTCTCTTGTGCTTGGATTAAGTAGTGGCTTTGAGGGTGCTTAGGCTTTAATCAAAGATTAGTTAATCAACCTAAATTCAAGAATTTTGGTGGCCTAGCCTTTAGAAATTCGTGAGTTTAGTCCTTACTCTTGTTAGTTTTTGTATTCATACGAAAATTCACATCAACTTTGGTGCTTTTGTTAAGAGATTAAATCGACATATACTCAAGCAAATTAATCATGGGGAATGGACAATCTGCAAATAATAAGAAGGGATCTCCTTTTAAAAAAGATAGGGAACTTCAGAGGCATAATGAAGTTAGAGAATTGCTCCACATGCTAGAAGAACTCATGCAATTTGTTGGGTCCAAGGCTAAAAGCTCGAAGAAATCCAATGAGTTTGATGTATCTAGTTCAAGTTCTAGTGATGATGATTCTACTAGGGGCACACGAAAGCCAAGGAAGATCATATACTCAAGATCAATTGATGAAGATGATAGGAAGAGACACAAAAGACAAGATAAACAAAGGGATGATGATCGAAACTTAAAATTGGACGTTCTTGAGTTCAATGGATGTTTAATGCAACACCCTGGAATTTCCTAACTTTCTACTCTATAGTTTTCCGAAAAACATGCTATAAATATTAAGGAATTATAATTATTAAAACTCCTTGTAACGGAATAACCAAAGTATTACCGCTACCGTGATAACGGTTAAGGCATTTATCAAAGTACTACAGTGGCAGTCTTAAAACCAAAACCAATTTAAAATGTGAACTTCAAAATAAGTCTCAAAACCAAATTCAAATCAACATCCAAAATAAAAACCAACTTAAAACTTTATTACACTTCGGAACCATTTTAATGGCCCTTAGAAACCAAAATTAGAATCTTTATAAATAAACAACATCCAAATAAAGGTTAGTACTTCATAAGCAATAAAAATAAAACTACAAAATTACAAAGCAAGCGCTCTCACTCCAACCCAGCATGAAATGGCATATGCCCATTTGTACAAGTAGCCGTATTCTAGACAACTACTCACCAACAAGTGGGTCATTGTAGGGCCAAGTCCAAGACAAAGCCATGCACACAAAACAAACCGTCATCAAAGTTGAGTACATAACTACTAAAGACTATGCAACAAAACAACATGAACTAAAACATACACACAACTTACCTTTGACAACCTTTCACCTGTGCATAGACTCAACAAATTAATTATTATATTTTAACTTTTGGATTCTGCATCGAACGCGTTTCCTTTCCATTGAAATCGCCCTATTGGGCACCAACTTGGGAGCAACTCCAACAAGGTACTACCTATATCGAATAAAGTGACTGAATTCCAGCGCATTAAAATCATAAAAGAGTACAACGTCTTGTACTCCAATTAGAAGTCATATATCTTTGTTCCTTACAACTCCCCCCATTGTTCATACTCAAGGTATATACGTTCCAAGAGTTTTGATGCAAATCCTCTTACACTTTATGTGATTAACCGGTTTAACGATGTTATCACTCACATACAACATCACATAAAATATGCATCAAAGCAAGCAAGCCATATTAATTATCTTCAATTTAAGGTGATTCAAAAATAATCTCACACGTTTCCTTTAATTAAAGTGAACTTCCATTACCACACATTAACTGTGAGTGGCTAACTATTTACTTTCTCCTTTACCACACATTAAACTGTGAGTGGCAATTAACATGTATAAAATATTTGCTCAAAAACTCAATTTAATCATGTGAATAAAAATTCACTACTACCTTTCTTTATGATTAAGTAACTAACCAACTTTAAAATAGCTTCCTTCCTTTAATAATAAACTATTCGCCAAATTAACTGATCATAAAATTCCAATTCAATTTTATAAAATTTATATTGCTATTCAACATGGAATGTCAAAGTAATATAAAATCATGCTTCTAATAAAACTTGTCATGCATATCAATTCATAATTCAAATAACCATTACAATGTTTCATAACATAAGGGATCACCCAAGCATGAATTCTAATTCTTATGTTTGTCTTTAGTACTTACGTACCTTGTGATATAGTTGTGCTCCGCCACAACTTCTAAAAGTTGACTAATTCAAAGTCTCCTACATAAAGAAAACCGAAACTCGATTAAAACCGTGTTAACTAAGTTCTACAACAACTCTAAACTAACTTCTATATTGAAAACTTGTCCTAAACATTTATGGTCTCTATCCAATTCCATACTTCACTTAAACTTTTCTATTGCAAGATTACTTGATTTTCGGGACTTATTTACACTTTATAAAACCTCAACATAAATTTTATGTCACTTTAGAAGAGTGGACAGCAATTTAAAATAATCAAAACTCCTTGAAAAATCACAAAAACAACACAAATCAATCTTACAATGTATTGCTTAATTTATATGATCAATTCATGTTAATTGCATACTTTTAAAGCCTAATTATTCACTTTACAAAATCTGGACAGCATGTTAAACATGCAAAAATCACTTTTAAACTTCATGAAACATACTAAAAATCATATGTAACATCATAGTATTAATATGTAATCATACTAGCATAATATGAACACTTAAAACTTATTTGAACTAGCTTTTATAAAATTTTCAGATTTATTAATTAACTTTAAACGCATGGAAAACTCATAAAAACATCATAATTTCATCATAAAATTGTATCTGTTACAATCTACTAACATCATTATGAAACTAATCTATGCTTTGGAATACATTTTCATAAGCCAAAACATGTTTATAATATTTATTCTATTGAATTTCATGATTAAAACATTTGGACAACAATTTATTTTATATTTAAAGCCTTTAAAAATCAATATAAACTTCATAAAATCATCATAAATTCACCCAACAACAATTCATGAACATAATATTGAAGTTTAAATCATTAAAACTCATAAAAATCAAGACTTTCATAACTTTATAAACCCTAATCTAAAATTTCATGAACAACAAATTAATTCATGCTTTAAAACAATTCATAACTTCATAAAACATGATTGAAACTTATAAAATCATGATTAAACATAAATATAAACATGAATTTGCAAAATTAAATCAAAAGAAAGAAGAAGAAAAAAAACTTTAAGTTCAAAGGGGGACGAGGTGGCCGGCGGCGAGCGGTGGGGCATCAGACGGCTCTTGGAAAAGGCAACAAACATCTTCTTTTTTTTTCTCCTTCCTCGCCAAAACCGATTTTTTTATTTCTTTTTTTCGGACTCTTCCTCCCTTTTTTTCTCTCTTTCTCTCTCTAAATTTTGGAATCCTAATCACAATTATGAAAGATGAAATCTAAAAATTTGGATTTTAAAGGGTATTTATAGGCCCCCAAGTAGGATTTGGTGAAGCCCATAATTATCCTAAATAGTGGAAAATACTTTTATGCTCTTGCTTTAAAATAAATTAGGAAACTCTTAAAGATTCTATTTTTAGAAACCTTTCAAAATATTCTATAAAACATAAAATATTTTTTATAAACACAAAATAATTATTTTTAATTAAAGCTTATTTAAACTCTTTTGTTTAATATTCTTATTGAACACAACTTTTCAATGAAATCATTAAAATTACACGTATAGAATACAAAAATAATTCCTTAAAATACGTGAAAATATGGGGTAATACATTTAGACCCTGATTTTTCCGAGATTGGTTAAGAAGGGCCGAAATTCAATGGGTTGGTGCTAATTAAAGCTTTGGGATGCTTTATTATCAATTGATGATGGTATTATGTGGTATCTTCCTATTATCACCAATATGTAGAAAATCATTATGGAAGAATATTCTTAATTAATTATTTGTATTTTGGGGTTAATTGATTGGTTTTATGCATAAATTTGAAGATTAATTAGAATAGTATAGTACGTACGACTTATACTTATGGCCTTTTTACTTCAACTTAAAATCAGTTCAGTTTAGTTCGGCTCAATTCGGTTCAGCTCTTCTCTTATTTTGCTACTCATTAATCCTTCAAAAAAAACTTTCAGTTCAGCTCCAATTATTTCAATTCAGTTCGGCTCATTTCGATTCAATTAAGTTTAGCTGTTTTCTGATGAAGTAAACAGGCCCTTAGGCTATCAAAACAGAAAGGAAAATAATCTCTTTAAGAAGGGTGTTCACTTATAGGGAGTATGATGATTCTAAGGCTTTCAAAGTGGTGGAATTAATGCTAACATCATATGATAGTCTTTGGTATGAGGGATTGTAAAGGAAGAGAAGAAAGGAGGGCATATCTAAAATCAACTCTTGGCGCAAATTAAAGCAGGAGTTCAGAAAACGATTTGTTCCTCGTGAATATGAAAAAAATAACTTCTTAAAGATGCATGCTTTGAAACAATACCGTAAAAGTGTTGAAGAATACATCAATAAATTCGAAAAGATGGTCATCATATGTGACATTGAAGAGAAGGAGGATCATAAGGCGGCTAGATTTGTTGCAGGACTTGATGAATCTGTCAAAGATAAGGTGGTATTACAACCTTATTGAACTTTTGATGAGATTTTTAAGGTAGCCTTGAGCGTTGAGAAGTATGGTCACTCAGAAAAGCCTAAGACTTTCTTCAAAAGATATGAGTCAAAAAACGGGAAGGAGGTGGTGTTCACACAAAACACTAAACCTAGAGTGGAGAGTGGAGAGTGGAGACAAGCCTTGGGTTATTACTCCTACTAAGTTCTCAACAATTCATGATGACAAGAGGAAGTGTTTTAAGTGTCAAGGGTATGGTCATGTGCAACAAAATTGTCCTAGTTCAAGGGTCATCACAATTAGGGAAGCAAAAGAGATTGAAGAAGCATATCTAGATGTAACCATTGAAGAAGGGGAGGAAGATGACGTTGAGCAATAAATCTTTTAAGAATATCAAAAACGTAATATAAGGTTTCTAAACGTTGTTACTTGTTAATATAAGTATAAAAGTGAATTAAAAAAGTGTTTTTACGACCTATATGATTATATAGGTATTTAATTCGGATTTTTAAATGTCATATCGCTAGTTTTAGGGTTTTCGGTTAAAAATCTACTAAAAATCACATAGACCTATTTTAGCCACTAAATTTGGTTTGAGATCTGCTTTTAGGCAGTAAAAGGTTTTGGAAACTTGTTTTCGAACTTTTATTAATTTTAGTATTTATTTCTATTTTTATCACTTACATCAATTACCTAATTTCCTAATTTGTCTTTCTAAAAATGGAAACTTCTAAAAATGTTTTCAAAGGTCACTTACTATTAATATAAGGTTACTAAAAGTGGAAAGACTCTTAAGCAAGTGTTGGCTAAGTGTTTAAGAGGTTCTATGTTGTTTAATTGTGTGTCCAGAGTCTTACGGTGCATGTTTGACTTTATGGTTATGTTTTGAGTTATGTTTTAAATTCTGGACAGCAGATATATAATGTATAATAAGAAGTTTAAGAGTCTTAATTGACATACTTAAGTGTCTTAGAGGTTGTCCATGAGTTAAGTTGCTTTTGTGCATGTTTTGAGCAAAGTTTTGACCATAAGAGTCATGTTTACAAGTTAAGTCAAAGTCAAAGAGTTTTATAAGTCAAGTTTAAATTAAAGTAAATTTAAGTAAGCAAGTATAAACAAGTTCCTTATTAAAGGAACGTGAGTCCTCATTCAGGCCAAATGAGGTTACCATACGGGGGAGGTATGTGTGCCGTAACGTTGTACTTCCATAGTGGAGTGTGACGTTACGTCACTGTTTTAGTTAAGGAATTCCATAACAGTTAAGTTCTAGACATGGGGTGGATGGAAACCATGTACCATTGTTCGAAAGGCTGCACACCTTTCAGTTAGAGTTTGGACTGTACGGGAGCACTAACCTACTTCTTGGTGACCGTCTTTCCAAAGAGCCCATTCATGTATCCTAATAAGCAAGCAAGTATTAAAGTAAGTTTCAAAGCAAGTTCTAAAGCAAGCAAAGTCATAAAGCAAGATTTTTACGAGCTAATGAGCAAGTCTATGAGTCATGAGTCTTAAAATTGAGTAAGAGTTTTGTTATGTGTGTCTTATGCGCTATGTCCTTAGAGTGTGTCTTTGTGTTATTATGCTTTTGCTATGTTGTGCATACTCAACGATTTGCTGACACATATATTTTCATGTTTTTCTTGTTCTGTTTGCTTGTAAAGTAGAATAAGTGCAGGTTGTTGAGCATATGCATGGGCTGAAGGGATTTTGTGAAGAGTAAACTTTGTTTTAGTAGTTTTGTTTTGAACTTTGGACTTTCTAAGTTGGTATTGAATAAGGGCCTTAACGGTTTCAAAATGTAAGAGTTGACTTAATACTTTGACTTAGTAACTTAGTGACTTCGGCTGTGAGTTTATTTTGACTTTTATAAAATGGTTTTAGTGATGTGTTTGTTTTACCTTAGCCTTAGCGTTGCAACTAGTTTTCACAATTAGTTGTGGCGTGGCGGTAGCATGATCAAGTCCTCATGTTTATAAGTTTGAGGTAAGTTAGAAAGTGAGGAATTTGGGGTGTTACAGAGTGGTATTAGAGCTACAGGATTTCCAAAAACATTTTTAAAAATGGTTTTGAAAATGTGTTTGCAAACGTGCAAGTTAAAGGATTAGGATTTAACATTGAAGTGTGAGAATTGGGTAGACTTAGGAAGGGCATTTGGCATGTGTTTTGCATTTGTGCATGTTTCTAAGTCTTGTTTCATGTTAAGTGTTTTTAGTTGCTTGTTGTTGTTGTTGGGTTGTTGGTTTTGGCCTTTTGGGATTCACAGTTGTTCCAATTTGTAGATGTTGACACCTTCGGAGTATAGTTTGCATAGGAGAGCATATGATGATGCTAAGAGTTATTGTGATCGAATAGGGAATTGGAGCAAATTTCTGTATAATATGAGGATCCCAGGATCGGGTTTGCAAGGTTATGTAGTGTGGCTACTCGTGAGATACTTACCATATGCGGCACCGTATACTTGTTTGATGGTTAAGTACCAAGACGTTTTGCTCGAGAATAGGACCCTCGAATTATGAGAAATTTTCGATTAATGGGATTTGGTTGCCAACTGTGGATTTAGTGAGAAAAGAAATAAAGCTAACTGACAGGATTCATGAATAGGTAACATTGGAAATGAAAATGGCTATGATGGAGATGATGAAAATGTTAATGAAAATGAGGATGAAGAAGAAGATCCAGAAGAAGAAGAGGATCCAGAAGAAGAAGAAGAGGATGTCATCGAGATAATTGAAAAGGAAATTAAAGTGATCGAACTTAGTGATAGTGAAGACGGAGGCGCAAATGATGGGGATGTAGTTTATGAAAATGAAGCTACTTCGGAAGAGGCACATAGAGCCACCAAGAGGAGAAGAGAAGAGTCAAGTGAAAGAGCACGGACTCGTGCTAGAAGCCGACGTGCTTACTACTAGAACACATGTTTAAATTAGCTTAGATTAGGTTTTGTTTTTGAATAAGTGGTGTAATTACTCTTTTGATGTAATTAGAACAAAGTTGTTAGATTTTTAATCAAACCAAGCGAAATGGGAATAAAATTTTTCTTTACATGTCTTCTCTTATGCTTAGCTTCTTGTTTCTTTTATTGTGGTTTCCTGTTTTGTTGAGTTGTTGTTGTTTCTTTTAGCCCCTTTTTGTTGGAATTGTTTGCCAAACTGTTGACTAGTCTTAGGGTATTGCACTTTGATGCAATGGGAGTCGAGTGTCTCCAAGCTAAGTTTGAGGTTAAGCGTGTGTTTTGTTCAATAGATGGCAAGGAACAATGGAAATGGAGAAATTGCTGAATGCCTTCGGCAGTTGATTGAGTTGTCAAGGACCAATCAAGATGCTAATCGTAGGAACCAAGACCCTGCTGGGGAGATATTTAGGGAGATAGCTAGAAGTAAGCCACCGGTTTATAGTGGTACGGAAGACCCTTCATTGTAGGAGAAATGGATTAGGTAATTCGATAAGATTTTCCATGCTCTTAAATGTTTGGATGAACTACAGGTTGCTAATGTTGTGTTTTACCTGAGGGAAGAATCTACTGAGACTTTGTTTGATTCTGGAGCACCATATTCGCTTGTATCTAGTAGTGTTACAGCTAGACTTGACTTAGGTAGACCTAGGATGGTGTGTATACAAATTTCTATGCCAAATGGTGAGCTTGTGACTTGTTCTAAGGTGTATGATGGAGTGAAAATTTTTATTGCTGGGTGTGAATTTCAATCGAGGTTGGTTGAGTTTGGATTGAAGTATTTAGATGTTATAATGGGAATGGATTGGTTGAGCAAGTATAAGGCTAAGACTAATTGTGAGGCGCAAAAGGTGATTTTAAAAAGTCCAAGGGGTGCTATGGTGTCTTATAGGAAGATACCGAAGACAAAGGACGTTAAGATTATTTCTGCAATGGAAATGGAAAAGATGATGACAAACGGAAATCCACTATTCTGTTGTTGTTTAATGAAGTTGGAGGAAGTTTCCGAACCAAGTATCAACGACATAGAAGTAGTGAGAGAATTTCGCGAAGTATTTCCGAACGAGATTCGCAGGACTACTACCAAAGAGAGCCGTGGAGTTTACGATCGATTTTGTCCCTGGAACAGCACCTATTTCCAAAGCACCATATAGAATGGCACCTGCGGAGTCGACAGAATTAAAGTCTCAATTGCAAGATATATTGGAGAAGGGTTACATACGACCTAGTGCTTCCCCATGGGGCGCACCTATAATCCCCCGCATTTTTAAGACTTTATATTATATTTTTATACGATTATAATATATAGTTTTATGAATTTCGGAAAATAAAGTCTATTTATATTTTATGGCTTAAAATAATTTATTTTACAAAAGGTTTTATTAGAAATAGTAATTATTTTTAAAGGAGGTTTTGAGTATTTAAATTTAATTTTCAAAAATAGTAAAAATAATTATGGGTTTTATTTTAATTGTTTTCGGACCATATTAGGCCCAAAATGGGGTATTTTCGGTTTTCCAAGGCCCATAAATATTTTTATGGCCAAAATTATTTTCTAAATTATTTATTTTAACTACCTAGATATTTTGTATCTTTTAGTTAGGATAAATTTCAGATTTTACAAAAGATAAACATATCCAAAATTATCCTACACAATTTAGATCTTATCTAAACAAAAAAAAAAATCAAAACTTTATCTTTTCACTTTGATTTGGCCGAAATTCCTTAAGGCCATATACCCTATATATAGCTCTCTGGTTCATCAAATTTTACTCTTTAAACCTTTCCCAAAATCAGAAAAGAGAAAAAAAAAAAAAAAAGAAGAAAAACTGCAGCCCAAAAACCGCACAAAGTACACAAACAGAAAAAAAAAATAAAACTGCATTTTCCTCTTCGTGGAACACAACTTTGAGCCACCACCACAACCACCACACTTCACACCTCCCCCACCACCACACCACGTGACAGCCCTTGCTGCACTCTACCACCAGGTACCAAGATCCGCCCCCCATGCAGCCACCAGGTGGCCAAAAAACCACCTCAAGTAGCCCACTCACCATGGTTTTCGAAAATAAGAAAGAAAGAAAAAAATTATTTTTCCTTCCAAATTATTTTTAAAAAATCGAAAAAGTGTTTCCCTAATGTTTTTCAGTAAATAAAAAGTGTTTTGATGTTTTCAAATTATTTTTAAAAATTAGTTTGGTAATTTTTATTTAATAGATTAGTTTTTTCAAAAATTGGATTTAATAAAACAAATCATAGAAATTATAAATAATCGAAATTTATGCACGAAAATTATTTTAGAGGCTGTATATTAGTTATATAAGGTTCATATGTGTTAGTCGAATTTCTAATGTTTATTTTGTATTTAATGCAAGGATGAGAATTTTCCGAATAGCATTTTAATTAAGAAGGAATTTAGCGACAAGGTATGTCATCTAAATCAGACTATAAGCATGAAAACTAGGTTTAGTATTAAGTATGTCGTGTTGAATTATTGGAGCAAGAAAACGATCATGCAAGCCCCCATGAATTTTAAGTGTTGAACCGAAAATCTGCTGGTTTATGTGTAAAATTTGTTATAGGGTTAAAGTTGGTTTAAGTCTGCTCGTAAAAATTTTTTACGAGTTGTGAATTGTGTTTAAATTCTCGTACTTTAACATGAAGTATAGCATGGTCAAATAATTTTATTAGTCAGTTTTCAGTTTTGCGGTTTTTACCGAAAAATATTGTTTCAGAAGTCTAAAGGTCTCTGACTATGAGATTATTTTTAATGTATTCCAGAAGCATAATATGAGTTTATAGATTGTGTTTCGTCATTAAAGGTTTTCCTGTTATAGAAAGAGAGTTTTGAGGAGAGTATTAGGAAATAATAAATTCATATTCATATATTAAATCATGAGGGAGTACATACATATGTATAGACATGGGAAACAATTAGGGTTTCCTTAGAGATTATAAACCTAGTATGTAGAATATACTAGAATAATCATAGGGGTAAATGGGCATCCACTAAATACATATATTATATAACCTCCCCATTGGATGACCATATCGAATAGTATGCCTCGTTAAAACCTTACTAAGAAAAACCGTGTGGGACAAAAACCTAGTGAAGGAAAAAGACATCACTTTCGTAATACGCTTTATGATGTTGCCTCATTAAAAACCTCACCGAAAACCCAATGTGGGGATAAAACCATGGTTTATGAAAAAAGAGTGCAACACGTATTTTCTCCCCCTAATGAATGCATAACTTAATGAGATCTTTAGAATAATGAATCCAAAAACTTTGGATAGTTAGCCTTCGCACTTGAAGTAGAATAAAATTCAGCTCTTGGTAGTTAATCATTCCTGATTGGACTTCAATCTTCAACATAGTATATTCATTTCTCCATACTCTTGAAAATAATATATGTTGTGTTATCATTACTTCATCTTGTTAAATTGCCACAAATATTAAACTTATGCCTTCTTCTGGAAGTTATATAAAATAGCTATTAATAATTACATATTGATAATAATTATGGCAACTTGTGATATAATCAACATCATTGTCTAATCTTATGTACAGCATAATTACATTAAGTAATCATTATTTCTTTATTGTTCTTCTGGACCTAAAGGATTCCTTATAAATCAAAGTTCTCAATGAACATAAGATTTTGATTAGCCACTCACGTACTCAAACTTTAGGTTGAGTGTTGATAATTTAGTTTAAACTCTTCAGGAGTGTGATAATAACGTCACCATTGAGGTGTTCAAATATCTCGTATAGAACTTGAAGCACTAGATATTCGATATGTCTTGTACAAGTTCTTCTGAAAATTTTATGCATAATTCACGACTGCTATTAAAACACCTTCATTTATAATTTCATCACAAATTTATTCTATTGGAGTATAAAATTTTTTTTTATGTAAAATAATCTTCAACTATTGTAAACCAACTTACCATATAATGGACAAAATTTTATGTATATCAAATTATTGTATAAATAGTACATGTAATATGATGCAGATGTGAAATTATACAAACAAGATTTTGAGCTAAACATATACTACGTATATAATGAGTGAGCATCTAATCACTATTTGACACATGCAATATAATGGCGCTTATCTACGACGTCAGCCATAATGCACTACAGTAGACTAAAAAAATGTAAGACACGTACATATGTGAATTTTAAAAATCTATTGCTGGACTTCTGGTCCTTGATCTGACTCATTATTCACCTTTAGTTGGACTTCAAGTCCATGATAAGCTTTGATCATTCTCAATTGTCGACATAAAAGTGGAATTTATTTCAGATCCCTGTTCTCAAATCCACTACTTTGCATGCATATAATCCTCTGTTCCATCATAGACTGTTACACATTTTCAAGGATGAATTTGCATGCTATTTTACAATGATATCTGAATACATTTTCCATTGGTACCATTAGTCGTTTAACATCTAAGTTTTTATCATAGGCCATCTGTTATAATTCAGATATCTATACCACTTCCGGGGCAAACATTATGGCATTAATATATCGTTACACTTTCAATAGTGTCAACTGCACTTTCTGCCATATATTACATATTTATTTTGGAACCGATCATACAACCTACACTTCAGGTTGTAGTTATTCAAGTATTATTGACAAGATTTATCTCAGTATATACATAATATGGCCAAAATGTATCTGAATGTCTATTTAACACTGAGACATACTGAATACACAACAACCATAGATTTGCCCAACATATTTTAAAATATATAACAAAAGTTGGCAATAATTCTCAATAGTCATTATAGGGATCATCACTTATAATTTATAATTTGCCAACTTATCCCAATTCTTCTCCCCCTAGTTGTAAAATTTTCAAATATAGGGGCATCATATTCTAACCAACTAGTGTATAATTTCATTGCAAAAATATTTCATCTAATAGAAGAGTTATTAACAAATTTCATCGCTTAGAGAAGATATATTCAACAAACTATTTGTCTCTTCTGGAGAACGATATTAATTCATTAAAACATCTCTTCTCTAAATTATGATGTACACACAACGATGGTTATAACTCACCATAAACTTTTTCTCTTCTAGAGATTAATGACAATAGGGAGACAATTATTGTGCAGTTGTCGGTTTATTCTTTTGTGCTGACATTCAACAGCCCCAATAAAAAAATGATTGTTATATAAACATAATCATGACTTAGCTTATACGCATGTAACTCCATTCAATGGTGATCTTTTGAATTGCCAATGACTTTGATAATGAGTTTTAACTTACTCAACGTGTTAACATACAAGGTGCTTTGGTAAGCCTTTAGTCACATAATATAGAACAACATATAAGCTATTTTAGTGAACTTCTGGTCACTCATTACATATGTATATCCAAAGTTGTTCAAAAATAACTTTTCCTTTATCTTGAAAATTTCTTAAAAATCACAATCCAAATATAGCTCAATCTCAAAATTCGTTAATTATGTCTTGCCATTCAAAGCATTTCACATATCTAACATGAGAGAGCGTCAGCACATTATTTCATATCAAATTGAAACTTCAGGTTTCCCTTACGGGTGATTATACTATACATTAAACCCGAATGGCCTAATTGAATTATCACATCCAATCACTTTCTAAATTCTGGTCAATTTTCAAACAATAGTGATCACTTTATTATGCCTACTCCATGCATGGCCATGATGATTAATATGATGTGATATAAGAACACTAGCAAGTGTTTCTTTCTATACTTGGCAAGACTAATACTTTATGCAACATTCATTATTCATACTCTGCTAGAGTATTGATTATTATTATCATGATACATGTTGTTTGTGTTGTACATTTTATACTCTTCTGGAGTATTCTTATAACCTTGGTACATATCAATTTTACCATGCTTGTCTTTAGAACTCAGTTGTCTTCCACACTTCATGTGTGTTCTATATTCATTAGCAACTCACATTGTCCTTCTAGAACATATAATTTAATTAAAACACATATGAGTGGTATATAATCAATGAAATTCAGTCATATTCATCTTCATAATGATATCATTTAGTATATTTAATAATCATGTGGCCACCTCTATTTAATAAATCATTATATGTACCAAACTGACCATCAATATATTTTACAATTCATGGAATAAATACTATATAGCTCCCCCCTAATCCTTGCATATGGGGGCATGAAATAAATCCAACAACATTTATATCTCTTACAGCCATATACGAAATATCTCTTAATCCGTAAATTCTTTTGGCAATGCATGTATCAAGCAAATTGAAATATTATTCTTACAAAACTCTTACATATTATTCTTGCCCAAATGTTCAATCTTTATTTTGAAAACCTTCAAATATATGGGCATAACTGATGCATTTCAACTTAGTTTCTCGTAATGTCATGCTCAATTTAAAAAAAAAATTATTTCTTACTAAAATATATAATGTATTCATATTTACAATTCTCATGAACTATAACCTTTTTTTTTGTTAGGAAATGTGAAAAAGTAATGTCATATGCATGTTTCATATAATTAGAAGCAACAATGAAAAATAATATTGAGGAAATATAAACACCCACTATTATGACGCTAAGTAAATTGGGCAACATGATTTGATGAGTGATGATCATATATAGCTACATAATCATAATACAAGCATAATCTAACTAATGTGCAATTGTCTATAAAAGTAAGGCATGTTACTATAAATCTCATGTATTAATGTTGAGGTTGATGATATGAATTAATTTAAGGGCTCTAATAAAATCAGAAAAAAAAATCAATTAACACAAAAAATAATATTGGATAATTATAAAACATATTCAATTTTAAATCAAATAATTGTTTTAATTTCATATAAGAGACAAGGCATCATACGGATTATGCAACAAATAGGAGATTGTAACGTACGAACCATACTATATAAATAATGAGGTTAGAATTGTGTTCAGGAACCAACTATACATCAACACATTCACAAATTCATGGCTTTCACAAAAATAAATCTGATTACAAGCTTTACATTAAACACATTGAACATGACTGCTTAGAAAAGTATGTATCATTTTGGCATATTATAAATTTAGTCTTTTAATCAAAAGTCATATAAATATATAAAACATGCTTATTCTAGATAATTCATATCCTAAAGATTACTAGAATATGTGAACGCAAAATATCACTATTGACACACAACAATTGAGGATATTTTATAGGAATATGGTTCCCCAAATTATGATACTATATTAATTTGTCAGCCTAATTGATTCTCGGAACTATACTCCATCTTAATTGATGTATATGATGACATAATGTGAGTTACTCATACACCATCTTAGTTTATGGATGGNGCTTTAGAGATACGTACATGGAGTGTGATGTGAGATGTATTATTATTGGAGATGCAATCTCACAAATATATTTTACGATAATAAATATGAAGTTTAGTCAATTTACGAAGATCCTATTATAGATAATATATGCTTTGTTGGGAGTTGTCATATGTATTGAGATATACACATGGTAAGACGGCTTTGTAAAAGTCATGAAAGAATAAAGCAGAAAAACATAATTAAACAAGTGATTTCATTCATTCAATTATACTCATATTAACTAATTCATTAACATTTCATCAATCATGCTATCTAGCTTTATACTAATTAAGGATCATGATTTCAAGATGTCAAAACTGGGATTTCANTCATTGGAATTAATTAAATTGTTTAATTGCTCAATGAATATAAACTAATTTTCTATTAGCCCTAGGTTCGAACCCCTATGAACCCTAATTCAAACTTTGCACCAAATTTTCCCCATAAATTGTTTCAAATTAATTAAAATTTGTTAGAGCTTGTTCGAATTAACTGCTTCAAATTTGTTTGGCTTTGCGATTTGAATATTCGATTTTGTTTTGGGTGGAAATCACCCTAATTAGCACCAATTTTGTTACCCTTGATTAAATTTGAATTGGCTGAATTTCTACTCAATTTTGCTTCAAATTGTTCAAATTTATTGCGCTTTTGTCTACTCTTGGTTCAAATTGTTTATTGGCTGGATTTAGTGGTTTTTTGTACGAATTTTGTTTCAAAATAAAATGCTTTGCCCCAAAATTGATTTCCCTCGAAAACTATATTTAAAATTGAATTGGGGGTTTTGTTCTGATGATTGAATTGAGCATAAAAGTTATATATTTTGAATTCATCCTAAACAATCTTGAACCTTATTCATTCATATAAGTGTTATATGATTAAATTGGATAAAAAAAAAGGTTTTTTGAGTGGAGCAACCATGGCTGGGTGACGCGGCCACAGTGGCTACTCCGGGTAAGGTTTAAGAGGGAGGCGAACAAGAGGGGCGAAGCAGCGGGATGCGACGACTGGTGTGCGTCGCTGCCTGTTCGTATTTGGGCGTGGGTTTTGGGCAACACCATAGGTTGTGGTTTTAGCGTGGCTTATGGTGGCTGCGTTTCATGGTGTTCCGTGGCTAGGGGTGCGTTAATAGGTGTGGCTGGGTTGGAGTCGTTTGTCGCTGGCATAGCTGAGCATAAGGGCATAGGGCAGCAACAACTTTGTTGTGGTGATTGCGGTGACTGTTGGCCGTGTTGCTAGTTTTTGGTGTTGGTTTTTCCTTCATTCAAATTTAATTTTTTTTTTTAAGATAATAAAAAATTATTTTATTTATTAATTAATAAAATAAAATAAAACCTTGTTAATTAATGAAAATCAGTTGTATTAGTTAATAAAATAGGGTTTCATGTTTAGAGATATCCTACGATATATTAAGCAAATAATTCCTAAAATAATAATAATTGGATTTATGTTATATAATATATGCTTTGTTGGGAGTTGTCATATGTATTGAGATATACACATGGTAAGACGGCTTTGTAAAAGTCATGAAAGAATAAAGCAGAAAAACATAATTAAACAAGTGATTTCATTCATTCAATTATACTCATATTAACTAATTCATTAACATTTCATCAATCATGCTATCTAGCTTTATACTAATTAAGGATCATGATTTCAAGATGTCAAAACTGGGATTTCATGAGTACTTAATTATTGGATTAGAGTAATAATTATAAGAAAATTAGGTAATGCTCAAGTGATTAACAAGTTGACAAACATTGAGTCACGGATCACTCATCTTCGAAAACAATTGAAAATAATTTTTTTTTCGTACATGATCAACTACATTAACTGAAAAACATATATTATCAATCTAATAAACATTCAAAACTTATTAATATATTAAACCAATAAATCATAAATATATGCGTACCTCAAACGCGGTGTATATATGAGTTGATCGATACAACCCAAGAACTCTCATTTGAGTCTTACATGATGTGAATATGCGTACCAAGAACTTAATAATGATGTATCAATTCATAAACCTTTGGAGAGAGTCGTGCTGATAACGTGTTATAGAAAGNGCGTGTTATAGAAAGAGAGTTTTTGGAGGAGAGTATTAGGAAATAATAAATTCATATTCATATATTAAATCATGAGGGAGTACATACATATATATAGACATGGGAAACAATTAGGGTTTCCTTAGAGAATTATAAACCTAGTATGTAGAATATACTAGAATAATCATAGGGGTATAATGGGCATCCACTAAATACATATATTATATAACATATTCAATATTTTTAAATAATTTTTAGATTGGTTTTAGACAGATTGGACTGTTTTCAAAAATAAATCTTTTAAAAATATTTAAAACGTGAACTAAGGTTTCTAAAGGTTGTTACTGGTTAATAGGAGAATAAAAGGAATTATAAAATGGGTTTCACGACCTAGAGAATTTATTAGGTAATTAGCTTGGATTTTTAATTGTTTTATCGCTAGTTTTAGGGTTTCTAGTTTAAAATCTACTAAAATTCGCATAGACCTTATCTAGCCACGAGATTTGGTTTGAGACTGTATTTTAGGCAGTAAAAGGTTTTGGAAAAGTGTTTTCGAACCTATTTAATTTTTAATAATTATTTTCAGATTTATTTCTATTTCTATTGCCTAGTTTTAAAACAAATGTTTTTCAAAAAATAAATTTCTAAGAAAGAATTTTCTAAAAACGTTTTCGAAGGTCAATACTATTGGAAGGTTACTAAAAGAGGAAGAGTCATTAACAAGTGTTGGTTAAGTGTTTGAGGGTTTCTGTGTTGTTTATGTGTGTTTCGAAGTCTGACGGTTGAATGTTTTGACTTTTCGGTTGTGTTTTTAAGTTTGTTGAATTCTGGACAGTAGCTAATGAAGCTTTAATATGAGGGTTAAGAGTCTAAAATGACATGTTTAAGTGTTTTGAAGTTTGTTTCATGATTTTGTACATGCTTCTATGCATGTTTTGAGCAAGTTTTGACCATAAGAGTCATGTTTACAAGACAAGTCAAAGTTAAATGCTTTATTAAGTCAAAGTTAAATAAAGAAGTAAAGCAAAGTTAAGTAAGCAATTATGAGTAAGTTGTTTTTAAAGGAACGTGAGTACTCATTCAGGCCAAATGAGGTTTCCAGACGGGGGAGGTATGTATTGCCTTAACGCTTGTACTTCCATAGTGGAGTGTGACGATGCTTCACTGTTTTAGTTTCTGGAATTCCAAAAGAGTTAAAGAGTTAAGTTTGGACATGGGGTGGATGGAGACCATGTACCATGTTTTTGAAAGACTAGCTATCTTTCTGTTAGAGTTCGGATTGTACGGGGAGCGCTACTTACTTGGTTTGACCCCGTCTTTCCAAAGAGCCCGTTTCACAGTTTCCTATATCCTTTTCGAAGCAAGAAGTTATAATCAAGAATGAAAATTTTGAACTTATGATCATGAGTCTTGAAATGGAGTGAGAGTCTTGTTATGTGTATTTTTGTATGCTATGTGTGTTGCTTCGTTGTTATGTTTTTGCTATGTTGGGCATACTCAGCAGGGTGTTGCTGACACATAATATTTCCATGTTTTCTTGTTCTGTTTGCTTGTTAAGCAGAATAAGTGCAGGTTGTTGAGCATATGCATGGTGAAGGGATTTTTCGAGAGGAGTGGATAATATTTGGTAGTTGTTTTGACTTTAGATTTTTCTAGTGGTTTGGAATAAGGGCCGTGATGGTTCCAAGTTGTTAATTTAATGTTTGACTTAGTTGTAAAGACTTCCGCTGTGAGTTGTTTGACTTTTATAAAATGGTTTTAGTAAAGTGTGTTGTTTTACCTTAGCCTTAGCGTTGCAATTAGTTTTCATAATTAGTTGTGACGTGGCGGTAACATGCTCAAGTTCCTCTTGTGTTTATAGGTTTGAGGTAAGTTAGAAAGTGAGGAATTTGGGGGTGTTACAGCACCGGTGTTGTTTGTGAAGAACAAGGACTGGAGTATGAGGTTGTGCATCAATTATCATGAACTTAATAAGGACTATTAAGAATAAGTACCCATTGCCAAGGATTGACGATTTGTTTGATCAATTTAAAGGGGCGTCTACTTTTTTGAACATTGACTTGTGTTTTGGATACCATCAATTGGAAATTGCGGAAAAGGATATTCTGAAGACCGCATTTAGGATGAGATATGGACATTATGAGTTTACGGTCATGCTATTTTGGTTGATGAATGCACCAGCGATGTTTATGGACCTTATGAACCGGGTATTCCATGAGTACTTGGATAAATTCGTAGTAGTGTTCATAGATGATATCTTGGTGTATTCGAAGGGAAAGGATCGACATGGTTAACATTTGAGGACGGTGTTGACGACGTTAAGGGAGCACCAATTGTATGCAAAGTTGTTGAAATGTGAATTATGGCTGGAAGAAGTGGCGTTTTTAGGACATATAATCATGAAATACGGTGTTTCTGTAGATCCAGCTAAAGTCAAGGTTCTTAGTGAATGGTCGACGCCTAAGAATGTGACGGAAATCCGTAGCTTCTTAGGATTAGCAGGACACTATAGACGCTTTGTCAAGGATTTCTCGAAGATAGTGAGACCTATGACATCATTGATAAAGAAGGAGAAGAAGTTTGTGTGGGATGAGAAGTTTGAAGAAGCTTTCCAAACATTGAAGAGGAGTTTGACGACAGCACTTGTGCTTCCGTTACCAAAAGGTGATAATGGCTTAGAAGTGTATAGTGATGCTTCAAAGAATGGATTGGGATGTGTGTTGATGCAAAGGGGAAAGGTGATCGCCTACGCTTAAAGGCAATTGAAGCCATATGAGGTGAATTACCCAACACACGATCTTGAGTTGGCGGCGATCTTTTTGCGTTAAAGATATGGAGGCGTTACTTGTATGGAGTGACATGTAAGATTTTCACGGATCATAAAAGTTCTAAGTATATCTTTACGCAAAAGAGTTGAACATGAGGAAAAGGAGATGGTTGGAGTTGATAAAGGATTATGATTTGGACACCCAATATGACGAAGGGAAGGCGAACGTAGTTGCCGACACACTCAGTCGAAAGTCCTCGCATGGTGTGAAATGCTTTGGCTATTCAGGAGCAACTGTGTAAGGACATGAGTAGATTGAGTCTTAAGATGGTTGAATACGGCGAAGTTGTTTCAAGGATTTGTGCTATGACTATTCAACCTACTATTTTCGATGAGATTCGCGAGAATCAAGACGGAGATGTTAATTTGGATAGGATAAAGCAGAAGTTACGGGAAGCAAAGGCGAATAGTTTCGAGATTCATGAGGATGGAAGCTTAAGGTATAAAGGAAGATGGTGTGTACCACAAAGGTGTAAGGAATTGAAACAAAAGGTGATGGAGGAAGGACATAACACTAAGTATTCTGTGCATCCCGGAGGGATAAGCTCTATAAGGATTTGAAGAAGGTATTTTGGTGGCCGAGAATGAAGAAGGAACTGGCAGTTTTTGTTTCGAAATGTTTAACTTGTCAAAAGGTGATGTTTGAACACAAGAGACCTCAAGGAAAATTTCAACCATTGGTAATTCCGGAGTGGAAATGGGATTCGATTTCGGTGGATTTCGTAGTCGGATTGCCAAAATCAAGGATGGGGAATAATCAGATTCGGGTGATTGTGGATAGATTGACGAACTCTGAGACTTTCATTCCAATGAAGGACAATTGGAAAATGACTCAATTGGCTAAGGCATATGTGAAACAAGTGGTGAAATATCACGGAGTTCCAAGGAGTATTGTGTCGGATCGTGACTCGAGATTCATTTCGAATTTCTGGAAGGCGTTACAAGAAGCCATGGGAACCAAGTTGTTAATGAGTACCGCGTTTACTCTAGCAACAGATGGACAGACAGAAAGGACGATTCAGACGTTGGAGGATATGTTGAGAGCTTGTGTTTCGGAATTTCAAGAGAATTGGGAAGATAGCTTGGATCTGATTGAGTGTTCTTACAACAATAGTTATCATGCTAGTATTGGGATGGCACCTTTTGAAGCTTTGTATGGAAGGAAGTGTAGAAGTCCACTATGTTGGTCAGACATAAGTGAGACAGTGACATTAGGACCGGGAATGATTCAAGAGACGGTTAATCAAGTGAGGCTGATTCAAGCTAAGATTCAAGCCGCACAAGATCGACAAAAGAGTTATGCGGATATGAAACGGCGAGATGAAGAGTATGAAGTTGGGGAGAAGGTATTGTTGAAAGTATCACCCATGAAAGGCATCATGAGGTTTGGAAAGAAGTGAAAGCGAAGTCCGAAGTATATTGGACCATATGAGATTTTGGAAAAAGTTGGGAAAGTGGCATATCGCTTAGCTTTGCCCACAGAGTTGAGCCGAGTGTATAATGTTTTCCATATTTCTCAATTGAAGACGTACATCCCGAACAAGAGCCATGTTCTTCTACTTGAAACTATAGAGCTAGATGAGTCTCTAACTTTTGAAGAAAGACCTGTAAAGATCCTTGATTCAAAAGTTAGAAAGACACGGAATAAGGAAGTTAAGATTGTTAAAGTTTTGTGGTTGAACCAAGATAAGGAAGAGGCGGCTTGGGAAGCCGAAGAAGTTATGAAAAAAGTACCCCAAAACTGTTTGTTAAGGTTTGTTGAGTTACGGGAACGTAACTCGTTTTTAAAGGGGGTAGAATGCGATGGAATTTCGCGCATTTCACGCAAAAAATTAGTAGTTTTGAGAGTAAGTTACTAGTTATATAATTTATTTACAACCCAAACAAGTTACATAACGTTTTATATAACCAATATCCTGCACTAGAAGATTTTCAAAGTTCTTTTAAAAGAAGTTGATCAACAAAAGTTTTGAAAAAAAAATACAAGTTTTAACAAAGAATGATTTTAACAAAGTTTAAAAGCAAAAGTTTTCGAAAAATGTTTTCTTACTCGTTCCAAGTTTCGGGACGAAACTTATTTTGAGGAGGGTAGACTATAATCCGCCACATTTTTGAAACTTTATATTATAATTGTAAATGATTATAATATACAGTTTTAGGAATTATATATATAAAGCTTATTTATATCTATAATTTATGTTTTTATGAGGTTTTAAATATAATCATTTTTATAAGGTTTTATTCAAGAATTTATAAATATTTCTAAGAGAGGTTTTAAATATTTAATTTAATTTCTAAAAATAGAAAAAATAGCTTTGGGTTTTTATTAAAGGAATTTTCAGACCAATTAGGCCCATATTACCCTAATTTTCAAGTAGGGATTTAGCCCAAATCATTTTATGGTCAAAATTATCTTATAAATTAATTATTTTAATTATCTATATATTTTATGTCATCAAAATAAAATAAAATTCAGAATTTTAAAGATAGATAAAATTTCCAAAATATCCAATCCCCCTTTTCTCCCCTTTCTCCCCTCCTTGGATGACCTCCTTAGGGTCCTTAGTGACCTATAAATACCCCAATACTTCCTCATAAACTCACTTGCAAGTCTCTCCCAAAAATCAGAAAATTTCTCTTCTTCGTTTTTCACGAGTAAGGTGTGGCTCACTTTGAGCCACCAGCACACGCCACCACCTTGCACACCACCATCACCATCTTCAAGCTCTTACTTCCCACTAGTAGAAAAAATGGATTTTGATGCGCCACATTTGCTGCGGTTTTTTGACATTTTTAAAGAAC
This sequence comes from Suaeda aralocaspica, assembly GCA_016808085.1. Lineage (NCBI taxonomy): Eukaryota > Viridiplantae > Streptophyta > Magnoliopsida > Caryophyllales > Amaranthaceae > Suaeda > Suaeda aralocaspica. The sequence goes on along the minus strand of PYUH01000030.1, from coordinate 153,192 downwards.
CGCATCAAATACTTGTTGATGATTTCAACACAAAATAATTTGCTGCGGTTAAAGTATTTGCTGCGGTTTTTTTGTTATTTGCTGCGGTTATAACCGCAGCAAATAATTCAACACAAATTACAAAGACTCCAAGCCCAGCCCAAAAGGAGGGGTATAAAAGCCAAAAAAAACACTCCAAAAACCTTTATTCTTTTCTTCCTCCTAACCCTAACCCTATCTCTCTTTTCTATCTCATATGATCTTCTAACCCTATCTCTCTTTTCTATCTCATCTGATCTTCTAACCCTAACCCTCACCTCAAAAGCTTTCTCGTGCCTCTCACCAAACCTTCATTATACAAAACCAAAACAATACAAATAAAACAAGTTTTCTCTGATATTCATTATACAAAAGTTTTCTCGTCTCTCTTTTCTATCAAATTTTCTTCATTAGGTTTAATTCCTTCAATGGCGGCGCCATCATCTTCTTCTCCTTCACCTTCAATGGCTGGTGTTGCCGTCGGCGGCGCTGTCGGAGGAGCTGTTGGTATGCCTCTTTCCTTCATTATACAAAACCCTAGTTTTTTCGATTTTGTCAATTTCTTTGATTTTCGTGTTTTTTTTCCCAAAATTTTTGAAGTTTTCGATTAACGTTGATTTTTCAGTCTTATATTTCNATTGATTTTAAAATCTTCAATTTATTATTCTGGAATTGGGAATTTGAGGGTTAAGGGGTTTTTGTATAGAATTAAAACGAAAAGATTGAATTTTTAGGCGAAATTACTGAAATATTGATATTATGTTTTGGAAAATTGTATAGCTTTAGCTGATCTACAATGAAGTTTATCAATTTAGAAGAGGTTTTTGTTCTATTTTATTTATTTTAAATGGTTTCTGTCGTTTATTATATAATTATGCTGTTACCTAAAGGTGAATTATTTTAGCGAATTGGTAATTTTTTTCCCAATTTATGCAATTTATAGCGAATTATTAGTTTATATAATTTTTGGTTTGATTGTTGTGTGTGTTTTTTGCGTTGGTATTAGGAAGGTTCTTAGTTCATAGAATGAATATTGTGGCTTATCGAATTTGATTTTTCTGAGAAAAGCTTGATTAGGAGAGTATGCTGACCCGGTTCGAAAACTTCCGTTCGTGCGAGTGCCTTCTGCTTTGATTTGTTTTTGTCTAAATGGCCATGATGTAGTGGCAAATGAGTGCAAGTTAATGAGCTTAATTACAGTCATGCTTGAATTAATGTGATGCACTGAGTAATATGTTGATGATGACACGCAGCTGATTTTGTTCTTCTACAGTCTTGTAGTATTGCAGTACATCATCTGTTTACTAGCGGCTGATTATTTTGTTCAAAATGTGTGTAGGTGTTGTTTATTGGACTTATGAAGCCATTCGATGTAAGGTATATTATCTAGTTCTTGACCCTTTGCTTGCAAAACATATAAATTACTACCTTTTGCATACGTGTTGAACTTGGCATTGGTTATTTATATTTTCTATGGTCTTTGCGAACTGCCCTAATTAAGTGTAACCACTGTGTTCGGTTCTTGTTTGTGACTCTGCTTCTGATTCCTTGTTGTTTAATGAAATGTGTCCATCTCTTTTTGCCCAAACTTTCCCATCTCTTTCTTTTGTAATTAACAGTATTCTAGGATTGGTGGTTTTATGAAACCAGGCAAGCACTATATTGAGCTGACTACCACCATATAGTTTGGGAAAACAAATTTTGTTAGGTATCTGGTAATCTAAATTTTTAACGAATCGATGCTCTCAGAGTCATAAGTCACTTGTTCAATAAGGATGTGTGGTGTGCTTTTTCCCCCCTATAAGGCCCTATCTTTAGCATATTTATAGACAAGAAGATACCGAGAAAGGTGTGACAACATGTGAACTAAGGAGAATTCTTTTAGGCGATGTTTGGATAGTACTATAGTAGGACACTTCAGAAAGCTTTTAGTGGGGATTCAGTAATTGCGTAACATGTCCAGTTCCACTGCTTAAGCCTATATCTTGTCGTAAGTTGCTGAAAATGACAACTGATGTTAGTTTCAGAGAGGTTGAATTTCTTAATTTTGATTTTTATTAATTTGGCTGAAATGTTGAGTTTTTTGTTGAATTTGGCTGATTTGTAGGTTTGTGTTTAGATGTTTATGTTGGGGGCTTTTGGTTGTTGTGACTGTTGCTTAAATACCAAATCATGGGGGTTTCTTAATTATTTTACTGGCTCGTCAATTTTGTTGTAAATATTGTCTTTTTTATTATGGTACACTACACTTTGTGGAAAAATGCATTGTGTTTTACTCCGTATAGTATTTTATCATACACTTTGTGTATGAGAGTGTCTTGCGTCCTACGGTGTATAGTTAATGGGAAGAAATTTAGAGTGTGATTGGTTTGTGATTCTTCAAATCGATTTTAGATTTTTTCGATTTCTAAGGTATTTTTTTGATTTCTGTTTTGTTGTTGATTGTTGTGTTGTTCCTTTTATGTTACTTCATCTCATTCTCTCATCTCTCTTCTATCCTCGTCCTGCTCTAAATCAAGGTCTAGGCAGCCTGTAAAAGATACAAGAAGTTGATTGCTGACATTTTCCCCAAATCTCCTGTGTGTACTAATTTCAATGTTTTAGATTTTATGATTTCTGTAATTTTTAAGTACATTATTTGGTGATGTAGTGTTACTGGTTTTTTTTGGACTACTTTAGTTGTTGTTATGGTTTGTTGCATTTTTGGGGCTAGTTGGAATGATGATGTTTAAAAATTGGGTTTTTGCATTGTTGTTTAAGGTTGTTGCATTGTTGGGGACTACTTTAGGAGTTAGAAGTGATTTTGGTTAACAAATAGTCGGAGCAGTTGGTTAAGAAATTTTAAACATATTCTGATTGATCTTTGTGGAGGTAAGCCTTGGATGTACATCTTTGGCTGGTATAAAACTATAATTGAGCATTTGATGTTTCTACTCTGATTGCTGTCTGTATTTTACTTAGTTTTGTATTACCAAGAACAAAATGAATGTATTTGGGATGATTTCATTTGGCGATTAGAGTCAAATATAATTGCTGCCGTTATAATGCTCTTTGTGTTTTTTTGTAATATAATTGTATTTGAGATTGATGTTATTATTCTAATGCTGCTGTAATGTTGTTATAAAACTATTGTACATATACAAACATTCTGGCTACAACTTAGCATTAAAAAGCAAAAAAAAAAAAAAAAATTTATTTTTTTGGGTGGTTATTTGCTGCGGTTTTCTAAAGAACCGCAGCAAAAGCTTTTTTTTGGTGGGAAATCCCACTATTTACTGCGGTTCTTTGTAAAACCGCAGCAAATAGTGGGATTTCCCACCATTTTTGGCCCCCTTTTTGCTGCGGTTTTGACTACAACCGCAGCAAATAATACGCTAGTTTATTGCTGCTGCTCCAAGTGCTGCGGTTAAAACACCGCAGCAAATACCCTTAAAAAACCGCAGCAAAATTGGATTTTGTACTAGTGTCCCTCTTGCTCAGTATTCTCCTCCCATAGAGCCACCATAGTAGACAAAATCAAGCCAAAGTGGCTTGCGCAATTTGTTTTAAAAAAATTCTTTTCCTTCTATTCTTGATCTAAAATTCATTATTTTTATATTATGATGTTATACTGTAAAAATAGAGTATTTAAAATATTAAAGTGGTTTTTAAGTTTTATTATGAATAGCTTTCTTGAAAATTTACGGTTTACGGTTTTATTGCGATTTTAATGAATAAAATCAAGAAAAATACTTATACATAAAAGTAGTGTAAGAAATTTGGTATAGGGTTGTATATTAGTTATATAACCTGTTTATGGTGTTGGACGAAGTTGTAATTGTATTTTTATATTTTAATGCAAGGAACCGAGTTTAGCGAGGATTTGTTCTAGAAAAGAAGGAAATTCGTGGAAAAAGGTATGTGCAGTATATCAAAGTTCTAATGGCATGAAAATTAGGGTTGGAGTCATAGAAGAGTATGTCAAATTTTGGAGTCAGAAAATGATCATGTTATCCCCTATTAAATTGTTTGTGTTAAATTGGAAATCTGTCGTTTTATTGTTTTGTTGATTTCATGAGTTTAAATGGCTTACCTATGCTCGTCATATTTTATTCGTGACTTGTTATACTAATATTAGTTGTGTTAAATTTCGTGATTTTTAATGGAGTTTAAGTTGTTAATAACTTCTTTAGCCGTTTTTGCGGTTTTACGGTAATCTGTGTTTTCCAGAGACTTTAAAAGTCGAATTGTCCACGAGACTATTTTTACTGGATGCCTAAGACAATATGGGTTTGCAGATTTGTTTTTGTAATTAAAAAGATTTTCTAAATTTTAAATAAAATTTAGCAGTGCTCTTTCTTACTAGAAACCTTCTATCGGAGTGCCAAGCAAATTTTAGGCAAGCTCCTCAATAGCAACTTGAACTTTGTTCAAAGGTAGGTTTTTATTTTGCCTCCACACCGGCATCAGGTTAGCCCTTGACTAGGAAGAAGACCACCATATAAACTCATGAATACCAACGATTCACTAAAACCATGGTGAGGGCATGAGCGTAGGATATCTTTAAAGCGTCCCCAGCCTCTCCCAAAGTTTCATCATCGTCTTAGGCAAAATTGGAGACTTTGGCCTAATATCTTAGGTTTTCTCAGGGGGGACAATTTTTTCCAAGAATGCCTTGGTATCATCGTCCCATGTTTTTAGTGAACCCTTGGGTAATGCTCGTACCCAAAACTTGGCTTTGTCCCTTAATGAAAAACTGAAACATATGCTTCCGTTGAATTACGGAGTAACATGTTATGTTTCCCCGTGGAACAAAGTTCTAGGAAGTTATCCAAATTCTCAAAGGGGCATTCTTATGGGACTTCCTCCAAGGAGCATCCTTGATCATGCAGATCAAGTGAGAGATTAATTCATGATTATTTGTTGTCGTAGCGGGTAATGAAATCCCACATGTAACTCAAAGGCCTCAGGGTGGCCAAAGTCCCTGAGAGACTTTTGTGATACCGTTTCCTCAAACATATCAAACATTCAGGTATAGAAGCGATTCGAATAAGTTTCCTCCTTCTACAGTTCACCAGATTCGTGAACAAGTCTCCATAAACCACGTAAAAGTTTTTCAATTTCCGAATTAATGGCGTGTAGATGTAACACCCTGGAATTTCCTAACTTTCCCCCTTTAGTTTTTTAGGAATAAATATTAATATAATAAAGATAATAATTATAAGAGCTCCTAACTAACTAGGAAAAACCAAAGTATTACCGCCACCGTGATAACAACTAAGGCTTTTATCAAAATACTACTGCGGAAGTCTCTAAAAACCAAAACCAAATTAAACTCAAAATAAAACTTGAAATAGCCTCAAAAGCAACCAAAGTCAAACCAAAAAGAAAACCAAATTAAATCTTTATTACACTTTGGAACCATCTTAACGGCCCTTCAAAACCAAATAACTTTAAGCTTCGAAACAAATCAACATCAAACAATAAAATTAACTAACAAGTCCATATAACCATTGGCAACTCCAAGAAGGTATATCTATGTCACATATAGTGACGGAATTCCAGCACATTAAAAATATAAAGAGCACAACTTCTTGTACCCCAACTAGAAGTTATAGATCATTGTTCCATACGACTCCCCCATTGTTCATACTCAAGGTATATACGTTCCAAGAGTTTTAGTGCGAATCCTCATTCACTTGACGTGATTAACCGAGTTAACAATATTATGACTCACAAATACAACACATAGTAGCATGCACGACATCAAACAAAACCGTATTAACTATCTTGGATTTTTTAATTAAACTAGACTTCCTTTACCACACATTAACTATGAGTTGCTAACTATTTGTCTTCCTGGTCCACACATTAAACTGTGATTGACTATATAAAATATTTTCTCATTAACTTCTATTAAACATGTGAATAAATTTCCAACTACCTTTCTGTTGATTAAGTAACTAATCAACTTAACTAACTTTCTTTTCTTCTTCATCAACTATTGGCAAACTTTAGTAAAACTTTACATTCCAATTACTCATGATTGATTAGCATACTATAAATGTGGAATGTTAAATTAATTTAAGAATCATGCTTTCTAACTTTCATACTAGTATACTTCTCATGCAAGTCAACCAACCAACAATTCATAATCACATCACAACATGTAAGATCAAAAACCAAGCATGAATTCTACTTTTTATTTCGTCATTAGTGCTTACGTACCTTATATAGTAGTGGTGATCCGCCACAACTTCTAAAAGTCAATTAACTCGAATTCTTCTACACATAGAAAACCGAAACTAAATAAAAACCTTGTTGACTAACTTCTACAACAACTATAAATTAACTTTTTATAATGGAAACTTGTCCAAAACCTTCCCTATATAGTCTCTACTCAATTCCATACTTTATTTTACTTTTTCTTTCGCAAAACACTTGATTCTCAATAATTTTTCCAAAAATGGTAGCTTCATAAATTACTTGAAAACACTTTAAAACCTTTATAAATATCATATTTTGATCATAAAACACTATAGTCATGTCCTAAGAACATCATCCAATATTTTGATGCATTAAAAAATAATTATAACTATTATTTCACGTGTTACTGTTTTTATTGGGCATAAACACGTGTTAATAAAATTTATAGCTTTATTTATTTATTCAAAACTCATTAAAACCTCATCAAACTTCATAATTCAAGCATAAACTCTTTACAATCTAATATCATCATTATGCCATCAATCTATAATTTAAATTATTTTTCATGATGTAAAACATGTTCATAATATTTTTCTCTTGGTTTTCATAACTTTAAAATTTGACAGCAATATTAAACAACTTTAACCCTTAAACAAATCTAAACTTCATAATATTATCTCAAATTCATACTACAACATTTATGATCATAATATAAAAGTTTAGACCATTAAAACCATTAAACTACAATTTCATGATTTCATAAACCCTAATTTAAATTTCATTAACACTTTTTAATTTATACTTTAATATGATCATACTTTATAAATCATAATTAGAATCATAAAAACATGCTTAACTTAATTATAAACATAAATTATGCATAATTGAAATTGAGTAAAGAGGAAAAAATAAAGCTTTTTTTTAATATAAGGATTCGAAATATACCAACAGAAGGGGAGAGGAGAAGCGGCCGATGGTGGTGGCGCGCGGCAGCAGGGCACGACGAGGGGGCGGCGCGCAGTGAGCAAGGCGACGAAGAGAACAAGGAAGCGACGCAAATTTTATATTTCTTCTCTTTTTTTCGGAATTTCGAGCAGCTTTTTTTTTTAAATCCTAAATCACTAGATGCAAATGAATCTGAAATTTTTGTTTTTAACACTAGTGGAAATTTTCTAAACGCAACGTCATATTTGTATCGGGCCTTGGAAGACATAGTTACAAATACTATATTTGTACCGGTTAAATTGGTAAGGCGTTACACAACTTACTTATTTTAACCACCCTTCCACAATTTATATTAGGCTTATTGTTGGACCGTTACAATTAAGATTTTTTTTGTAACATAACACTTTTTACTCACACAATTACGAACATTTACTACACATATACTATTTGTATCGGTTGTTTTGTAGCCCGTTACAAAAAATATGCATTTGTAGCTAAATTCAGATGAACGTTACATTTTTGAATTAGTAAAACCCTAACTAAACAGTACACATGCAAATTCATTCTTTCACTACTTCTTCTCAACATCGTTCTTCAAAAAACCACCTTCTCACTATCTTCGTTCTTCTCAACATCTTCTCAAAAAACTGTTCCCCTTCTCACTATCTTCTTGTCAACAACGTTCTTCAAGAACCACTATCTTCTACCGCCACTATTTTTCATCGTTGCAAATTCCACCGCCACAACCACCTTTCTTGTTGTAAATTCCACCGCCTGCACTAAGTGGTCAACTTCTCGCAATTTTTGGGTAATTATGGCTCCTTATCTTTTTCTGCATTTGAGTAATTTTGGGTATTTGCGTATTTGCACATATACGACACGGTGAGTAATTTTTATGTAATTTTGTTCTATGCAAGTTTTGTAATTTATCAATTTCTATTGAAATTTCAGAATGGAGACTAATAAAACGATTTCAGTAATTCCTTTTGTTTTTAGGAGACTAATTTGGATTTTGAATTGGATTAAGGACAACAGAATTCTAGCTCCAACAGAAGGAGGAAGTGTGGATGGCAGTGCGGGGTCAAAAAAGCTAGGGCAAAAAGGCAAGAACGGATTAAGAACACAACTTCCAGCTCTAACGAAGGGGAGCGTGAATGGTAGTCAAGGGTCCATGAAAGGCTAGAAACTCGTGCAAGGAGTGTGTTTTAGCTCATCAAAGAAAACAAAGGATAAAAGTGGGAAGTAGACCCAAGAAACCTGAGACTGCTCAGTGGATTAACCTGTAGTAAGTGTGGAAATTATAGATATTAATTTTAGTTTCAGAAGTTATGCTTTATTTTATTCATTGTTTGATTTCCTTATTACGTGCATTTTTTATAGATGGAAAATTTGGAAAAAGAAGCAACATAAAAGAGAACGGAAAGGATCCAGACAAGAGCATGGTGTTGATGCCTTAACAAAGGCATTGGGAAGAAAGACCATCTGGGATTTGTGAAGGTCTTGGAGATACGGGTTGGTGTTGGCCACACCCAAGCGTTTGGGAAAGCACCAAAAGGGGCGCTAAAGTGGGTGTTCTATGGATGAATTGGAGGCGTTGAAAGCAACACAACTGAGGAATTTAAAGCGAAGGTCCAGAAAGAGTTGCTGCTGAAGTGCAAACATATCTAGCTTCCATAAATTCCCTCAAAATGCCAGCGACCAACCTGTTAATTTCTCAAATGAAGTTCCAACTGTGCATCCTCAATGTGACTCAAATGGAATACATCAGGGAAATAGCTTGGTGTTGATATAGACGTTAAAACATTTCTGATTTAACTTCCATTCTCATAATTACATTACAAGATTTGTCTCCTTTAACCAAATTTTTTCAATATAAACATAGGACTTCAAAAATGTCATCTTGCTGTGAATGATGAGCTTGATCCCGAGAACTTGGTTGTCGTTGCTGAAGGTACAATACAACCGAACAACGACGCGATCGTGCACAACTCCATGCTGCGTGACCATTATCGAGTGAACCTTGACCAAATATCAGAAGTTGTGCAGCAACACACCACGATCTTCCAGTACCATCGCCCAACCGTATGACATAGGGTGAAGATGCTAGGGGATATATAGTGCATAGCCTATGTCATTGTTTTTGTCTGAAGATAAGGTAAGACTGTGAATATCTTGATGTTGGTATCACATATATATTAAAATACCACTTGCAAATTGTCATTTGGTGCTAATACTACATAAGTTTGTTCTGGTATGTAGGCTCCTACATCGCCTCATAAGAAATTCAAAGAATACTACAATAAAGAACTTGTGGCGAGTTGGGATCCAAAGACTGTTGAATCAAGTTACGTCGGATGGAAGAGATGGTGGGTGATGATGTGGTGCAGAGTCTTACAGAAGAGTGCGAGTGGATGTACTACAGGATTGTGCTTCAGATGGAGATACCTTTTCCGTTCTATTGAAGGCATCTGCATTTTACCTCAAGGAAAATATGCAAATCTGGGTGACCAAAATGATATTTGCGAATTCCTTAGAGGAGCAAGGGCTAATGTGTCGTTGGTTCATGTCTACATTCTGAAGTATTTTCTTGATGCTAGTGGCATATTTTTCATTGTTTACAGGTAGTTGCCTTTTCGTGGGATTTACCATTCCACCATTTTAAAAATAAATGCCAGGTTCTTGCTGCAACATTTCATCTCGGTTTTGAATATTTCTGAATTACCTTCTTGTGCCCCCAAAGATTTTCGATGCTGAAATCAAGAGGAACTTTATGAAGTACAACTATATGTGAGAAAGGCGTTCACTAGCGAACTAGAAAAAAAGGCTAAACATTGCAAATTTATTTGGGCTCCATATTTTCAAGAGTAAGTGGTTTTGGATATTTACTTATATGTTATTATGATGCAAATATGGCTTTTTTGTAAAGAATGAAAATGTGGTGTATATTGTTGGATTCTCCTTGTGCTTGACCTACTTGCCGGTTCTGTTTTCATTTTTGTCCATGATGTGAAGCAGAGCCCTTAAACTGTGTCACCATGTTTACAACGTTAGTATGAATCACACAACTCTTTTTAGTTCAACCCCGTACTTTACGTTTGTTTTGCTTACATAACTTGGAAATGTTTTTTACAGAGCTATAAGATCTATAGGGCTTGCCTAGGTGAAAATGAATTGGAAAAGAGTAAGGCAAATCTGTCTTGAAAAGCAGTAGATGTTATGTGATTGCCTAAACAAGTGTAACACTGGAATGTTGTCGTATATGTTCACCACGAATGTTGCTTTATACTAATGTTCGTGTTCCAAAAAAATAGCGGCACATTGTGTAGCTATTACATTAGTGAGATACATGTATGTGATAGTTGCACGACATTCATAATGTCAGGTGATTTGCGAGAGGTATGTAATTATTATCCATATATAATAACAAATGATTGCATATTGTTACAAGCTTGTGACAGTCTCTTTAACTGTTTCTAATGACTAGAAACTTCACTCAACCCTCATATTTAGTTGTACTAGATGAATTCACACTTAAAGGATGCAAACCAGCATTTTATCCCATCTTTTCACTTTTTTCTTGTGGATGCTGAAACTTTTTTTCCCATCAATAAATATCTATTCTGTAGTAATTGAAAACCCGGTGTTGATGATAAGTTGATTGTATATATCTTACCATTACTTTGGGGTTTTATTTTTTCTGGTTTATTTGGGAACACTTGCTCCGTACAAAGACTCTGAAATGATAGAGGTTCGAGAACAAGGGCGAGATTTTTCAGAACATCATTTATGTAGCCCTTGCATTGATGTTTTTGCACTGTAAGAACTTGATTGCACTACAGAAATCGGGAAAATAGCGACGAATTTTTGCGACGGAAATAATTCCATTGCAAATTAAGAGTTTCACGATTTCCTTTCCGTCGCAAAATTTGCTTGTTTGCGACAGAAATATCCGTCGCAAAAAGTGACAAACCAATCAGATAACCAATTATTTTTTGCGACTGAGTATTTTTGCAACGGAATAATCCCTCACAAAAAATCGACACACCCTATGTTATTTTGTCGCGAAAAATTCCCTCACAAGCACCCAAACTACTCCCTCTCACTTTGGAAACCACCGCACCACCCAAACCGCCATTCTCCTTCTTCTTCTTCTTCTGCTTCTTCTTCCCACCCAAAAATCCTTCTTCTTCTTCTTCGTCGGTTCGCCACCCTAAAAAACGAAAAAGGGTCGTTCAACCAAATCAAAATCAATTACTGTTGTTCGTCGGTTGTTAATGTGACGAAATTCAAACCAATTACTGTTGTTCGTCGGTTTTTTCGTCCATTACTATTAATTCAAATCAAACCACTTCACTCACTCACTCACATTTCCCCCAATTTCTAGGGTTTCTCCTTCTTCCTTCTTCTTCGTTACTGTTGCTGAATTTCTCGGTTTGTTTTCTGATTTCACTTTTCTTTTTTTGTTTTTTTTGTTTTACAGTCAAATTTTTTCCCCCATATTTTTGTTTGTGATTCTGTTTCTTACTCACAGTGCATAATTTTTCGCAATTTCTACTCAACTTCATCTAGTGAATGTTTTCAACTTCGATCTAAGGCTTATTTAGTTGATATTTAATTCTTCTTAAGTTAATTGTGAACTATAATTTAGTTGATATCATTATTAATTACCTATTCATTTACTGATTCACTATATCTATATCACTCATGCACTCATGTGCTCAGTCATCATCTATCTCTTTTGTTCACTCAACCATTCATTTAATCATTCATTATTTTCCACCTAATTATTAAAAAAATGTCAAAAATGTATCAAAAATGTTTTCGTATGATTGGATGATGTATGAATTGATTCAGTGATGTAAAAATGGTTATCATTTTGATGATTAATTGAAATCAGTGGTTTTGTTTTATATTTGAGATATCTTTTGATATTGTGCAATTGATCTATTATTTTTGAGTTATTATTGAAATCATGGTTTTGTGTTTTTTGCCTATATTTAATAGTTGTAATTAGCTTTATGCCATTACCTGGATTCAGTTGTTTGTTGTACTGTCTAGGTGCGGATTCAGTTGTCTAGCTTTACCATTACAGGAACTTAAATAGGATGAAACATGATGTATAATTGTATATGCATTTGGATTTCACAAATTATCAACTTTGCAGATCCTTCATACTTCAGACTGCTAGGAGTTGCTTATAGTTAAAAGTTATCAAGGTACTGAGACAATAGTTGTGTTGATTTTATGATTAAACCTTGCATTTGCCACTGATTTTGTAAAGTAGATTTTGTTTACTTGATTACTGACGAGTCACATTGCTTGGAGTAGAATTTGTGTTGCTGGTCTTTTGATAAGATGTTTTTGTCCTTCCAATTTTGTGGCAATATTACTACATAAACGATTTTCTTTTTGATGATATAATAGACTAGTTTATGATAATAATAGACTAGTTATGAACATTGACTTGATTAGTGGATTCTTTCTTAATGTCTAAATCAGAGAGGTCTTGTCTTCCTTCCACTGCTCTCTCTCTCTCTATGTTTACTACTAGTCTATGACCGATATCCACAACCTGAATACATTATTTAGGAGCTTTATCCAAATTTAGGCTTATAGCTGAAGAAGTTTTTCTTTAACAAGTGATAGAAAATTAGTTGAAAGTTCTTTACTGTGTGTAAAGGAGAAGTAATGCTCCTTCTAGCTCTACTAACATGGCCCATTCTTTTACAGAAAGCATGGAGTTTTTCAATGGTTTCACTAGATTTCATTAGTGCTTGGTGTTGCGTTAAGTGGCAATAATAGCTTTATATATGCAGGGAGGAGAGAGAACAGAGGGGTGTGATTGGAAGGGCCCGAAGTAGGAGGGCAATATAGGCTGAAAGTGAGCAATCGAATGTTTACTTTTAAAAGATATTCATCAATGCTTTGAAAGGTCTTTTTATCCAAAAGTCTGCTTTTTATCAACCACATTCTTCTATTTCCGAAAAACTATCAATCTTGTTTGTTTTTATATACTGTAAACATCATTGTAAGCAATTGACTAGGTTCAATCTGATTAGTTTTCACTACTTAGAGTTTATACCAGCTGGTCAAACAAGCCAGAAAATTCATTGCCAAGTGAATGTCTGTAGTTTTATCTGTCAGTATCAGTTTAGGTGGAAATTATGATACTTGACTGGCATTGCCTTACTTTTGTGGATGCGGGATGTGATGTTTGCCCATTACAAATCTGGAGAACATTTGAAGTTGTATAACACTACTAACTACTTTAAGAGCCCAATCAATCTGATTTGTTTACTGAATATCCTTCTACAAGTGCTTTTTTGTTGTTTAGTAGTTCATTAAATAGCATTTCAAATGATTTATTTACTCTTGCTCATACCAACGAATTGGCTTTTTCATTTTGATGTAGGTCTTTTCGATCATGTCTTCAGAATGATTTGATACATGGATGGGATTGGATTTTGCTCTGAGAAGATGTGTTGAAGTAAGTCCTTTGTTTCTAATTGTCATTATTATATGGCTAGCTATGCAAACTACATAGAGGGTTGCCTTGAAATACTTATATTTGCTTCCAGCCTGGGGCTAGGGCTTGATTAGTGACAGTTGTTGTCAACAAAATTGTTGGGGGAAATAGACCATATATGTGCTCCTTCCTGTGTATTTAACCCAGTTTTGGAAGCTTTGTTGTCCAATTTTTTGCTCTTAAGAATGAAAATTCTTTAGTTTTTCTTGTCTATTTAAGGTAATCTTTGTATCACTCCCCCTATTGTTGGATAAGCTGTAAACTCACCTTTCTTCTCAAGGTGGGTTTTGGTCACTCCCTCTGCATTAGACGATGTTAAACTTTCCCACATACTACTTTCCTTGTTATATAGAATAAAAACAAAAAGTAAAAGTTTCTATGAGTCAGCCTGTAGCAAATGAACCTAAAAAGACGTGTTTATCCTAAATTTGAATTTGACTATGCTTTAGTTTGACATCTTGTGGTAGTGTCTGCTAATTGTATGCTGTATGATAATATTCTCACTTTGATTATCCTTATTGAAATTGGTATGGGTGTTTTACTATATTTCATTTTGGAAATTGCGACAAAAATTTTAGCTACGGACATTTTGCGACGGAATTCTGTCGCAAATGGGATTTTGCGACGGAATGTGCTAAGTTTGTCATGGATTTGTCCGTCGCAAATAGTTTTTATCTTGTAGTGTTGCATTGTTTTCACCTCGATTGACTTTGTACAAGTTTCGGAATATTAGGTGGTATTAGTTTAGGTTGAACACGTTTAGAATCTTTTGGTAGGATGAAGTTAGAACTCAAGCTAGTTGAAGGGTTATGTATATGCATTTGACAAACAGATTTTTGGCCCTATTTTGGCCCTATATAATTCAAAGCAACATTGAATTGAATGTTCATGATTTAACGCATGTAGGTACTATGGCGATAGCTGTGTAGTTGTTGTTTTGGTGGTGGGTGTGTGCATGCAACAAGCATGGTGGTAGCATTTTGTGTTGGTGCTGTTTTGATGGTTGATGTGAATATTGATAAAAGAAATCGCCACTCACAAAGATAAATTTAGTTCGGTTTTCTCTAAAGCCAACACCAAGAAAATCGATCTAATTCGAATAATTTGTGGATTGATTAAAGCTATGCACCCTCAATTCCTAAACTACTCACAAGAGTCTAAGCTTAATCCCCACTCTTTCAAAGTGTTCGAAATTTCACACACCCGAAAATTTCTACAGTTTGGTTTTGTTTTGTAGAAAACAATAAAACTTAAGCAATGATGTTTATTTGAATTCACTAACTGAATTTTTTACAAACTAATGTTGAGATTATTTATAGACATAATAATCAACAAATCCTAAAAAAATAAGCTAAAACACACGCATAACATAGACAAAATCGTCCTAATCTAGTGACCTCCCATGACTCACAAGATAAGAAGCCACATCATCATTATATCTCATGCAACTTGCTACAAATCCTAACAAACCATATCTAACACAAAAAATATCCTCAAAAATTATTCCTTCCCTTGATAATCAAGATAATCAACAAATTCCCATAATTACATAAAATAGATTTACCCACCACATAAAATCATCAAATTGACGCCATGTAGCATCGTCCATTTTTTCGCAATTTTGCGCGTTTTTTCTTAAATCTACAAGAAACCTTTCAAATTCAATATTTTAATCAAGAAACTTCAAGAGTCATTTAATATGTGTATAAGGTTGTAAATGATGATTAAGACACTTCAAGAAATAAAAGACTCAATGCCTAAAATGAGAAAACCCTATCAAGTGAAGTGGGAAAAACTCATAGGCAAAACCATCTTATTCCCCTAATTATGCCATTCTTCCCTTTCTTCAATGATCAAGTATTTTCCGTGTGTCACCATACATACCATGATGATGTCTTAGAAGATCCCAAAAGCCTTGAATCTCCATAAGCCTTATTTCCCCCTTACTTGCATCATTTAGAAGCCATTATCAAACCTTTGAGAAGTTATCGCCTTGTTTTGTATCATCCTCCTCTTCTTCAAAGAGTTTGTCCTCAACCCTCGAAGTTGATCGTCAGGAACATAAGGAGACAAATCACCAATGTTGAACGTAGCATGCACACCATATTCTCCTGGCAATTCGTGTTGTATGCATTGTCCCCTATCTTGCTCACGATTTGAAGGCCTCACACCTAGGCATTAGCTTGTTTCCCTTTGATTAGGAAATCTTTCCTTCCTCATGATGTAACCATACCAAATATCCTTCCTTGTATGTGTGTTTGATTTACGTTTGTTAGCTCTTGTCTTGTAGATATCATTCAGATGCTCAAATCTTGCTCTAACCTGTGCATGAACTTTTGCATATATTTAATTTTACCTAAAGCACTTTATAAACGACTCCCTTTGGAAATAGCCACGAAATCAATAGTAGCTTGGGGTGACTCCATAAACAACTTCAAAAGTGAATGCTAATTGCATATGTAGGTGAACGATATAAGCAAACTCTGCATAACTATTCTCAAGTCCCAATCCTTTTGTGTCTGCTACCAACCACAAAGTAGAACGCCTAAGGTCCGGTTTGTGTACTTCAGTTGGAACACTGTTTGTGTTGATAAGAAGTACTGAAGAGTAATTCGTGGCTACTCAAACGCCTCAATGAGTTTCAGAATAACTCATGAATTTGATGTCCTTGTTACTTACAATTGTTTTCGGAACCCAGGTAACCTATCAATGTCTCGAAAATGACAATTCTGCAACATTGACAGCATACATCAGTCTTGTGACAAGGTATGAAGTGAGCCATCTTCGAAAACCTGTCAAACACCACCATTTAGCATCCTTTTGTGATGTGATTTCGGTGTAAACCAAACTCACAAGGGAATAGACAAAATTTATAAGACCAAGTCACCAAGATTCTCAATTTAGGTTGATCATTAGTCCTTTGATTAAGCTAAGCACCCCAAGCTACTAATTAAATCACAAATATAAAAAAATTATCACCAACTCTCAATTTTTTTCGGATTTTGTTTTCAAGTAAACAAACAATTTGTTTTTTATTCAACTCAAACTTAATTAATTTAACACCTAAGGTTGAGATTATTATAGGTATATCATCAACAAATCCTAACTAAAATAGACAAAATAAACACCCTAAGACTAGGAATTTCGTCCTTACACCACACACACACACACACACACACACAACAAGAAAGATAGCATGCCACCTCATCATGCACTTGCACTTGATCTTAACTTGTCTAACAAACTCTAACTAACTACCAATCATAAAATCTCTAACAACTTATCTAAATAACAATTAACAGATGAATCATCAGATGTTAAGCTAAAAATTACAAGACCCTTGCTGCCCAAGTACTTGGAAAAATCGCAAAAACACCCGCAAAGATTATGTCCTTTGCGCAATTTTTTCAAGAACTTCAAGAATTTCAAGAAATGCTTCAAGATCCACCATCTTTTAATCAAGAAAACTTCAAGAATCTGTCTTCCATGCATTTAGCATAATTGATGAAGACTCATCAAGAATTAAAAGACAAATGCAAAAATGAGAAAACTTACAAATGCAACGGGAAAAAAACTCATAGGCAAAACCATCTTTCCCCACTCCACCATTCTTTGCTTAATTTGCGTGCCACATTATTGACATGTGACCATGCACACGCAAATCCCTACCTTGGATGGGCACCCATATGGTTGATATTCATAAGCACCTAAGTCACCAATGGTTGCACCCTTACCACCATCTTCGCAGTTGATTGCAACACTGTTATCTTTCCAATATCATTATCACTCTTGTCACTGGTGCTTGCATCATTTTTGCCTTGCAGTTCTAGGCAACCCAACTACAAAATCCAGGAAATATCATCCCAAGGGCTTCTGGCACTGGCAATGGTGATAGAATCCCTAATGGAAGGATGCCGCCTTGGCTTTTGACAAACAGCACACCGTGAGATTACTACGTCACATCAGAATCATTCTAGGCCAATAGAAATGTCTCTGCAACATTGTCATGTCTTTGTCATACCAAAATGACCTGAAATCCACCCCATGCGCCTCTCTGACGAGCAATCACGAATACTGCATTAGGGATGCAAAGTAATTCTATTTGAATAAGAATCCATCATGTAGCACATAAGATCCCATTGAACCTTCGTAAGTTGTAAATAGATAGACCACAATCTCCATCTTGCTCGTAATATTGTGTAATCAACTCCAAGCTAAGATATTTGAAATTAACACCAATTAAAGCATACCTCACTGATAGAGCATCAGCAACCACATTGATTTGCCTTTTGTACTTTGATAAAGTGAAAAATTGCAAAAATTCACTCACTTAGCATGTCTTCGATTGAGTTTATGTTGGCCTTGAAATGCTTCAGAGCCTCATGATCAGAATGCAGTACAAAGTGACTTGGGCGGCAGATAATGACTCCAATGATAACCAATGCTCGAACAATAGCATAGAATTCCTTGTCATAGGAGAGTAGTTCAATATCTCCATTCAATTCTCACTGAAATAAGTTATAGCCGCCTTACCTTGAACCACACTGCACCATCCCCACGCCACTAGGTATCTCAATACACAAAGTTTTGAAAATTCTGGCAAAGTAATCTAGGTATTGACAAAGCAATTTCTTTACCAATTCGAATGCCTTTCGAGCATCTTTAGTCCATTCAACTTTCCTTTTCTTTTAATACACTCTGTCATAGGTGCTACTACAGAAGAGAAATCTTCACAAATCTTCTATATAAAGAAGCAAGCCATGAAAAGCACACACCTCGATCACAGATTTCGGAACTGGCCATGATTTAATACTCCTCTTCGCATGGATCAACTGAAACACCATCCTTTGAAACATGTACCCTCAAGAACGTCACACTTGAACCATGAACGAGCACTTTCGAGCTAGCACACAACTTCTGCTTCCTCAAAGTTACAACTTCTCTTAGGTGCTTGCAGATGATCTTCCCACTTGCACTAGACACCAGTATATCATCTAATAGACAACCACAAACTTCCCAATGAAGGTTTCAAAACTTCATTCATCAATCCTAAAAGTACTAGGGGGCATTAGTAAGACCAAAAGGGCTAACTAACCATTCATAGAGTCCTAGTTTAGTTTTGAATCATGTTTTCCACTCATCACCCTCTTCATTCAAATTGATGGTAACCACTCTCAAATCAATCTTGGTAAACATTGTGCAGCTAAACAATTCATCCAATAAATTATCTAATCTAGAAATAGGAAACCTGTATTTGATGGTGTGTTTATTCACAGCTCTAAAATCAATGCACTTCTCCATGATCCATCCTTTTAGAACAATCAAGGTTGGTACTACACATGGACTCACTCTCTCTGACACCCTATTGCCATCACTCTTCAATCTGGCATTGAATCTCTTTAGTATCTCTAGATGCGCACTTAACGGTATATTAGGATATGAGCTCCAGGAACGAAGTCAATATGATTCAAGTCCTCAATGGGTGGCAACCCTAGTGGCAATTCATTAGGAAATATGTCTTGAAATTCGTGCAATAAGGGCGCTACTCACGAGGGCATGCTGTGCTTTCTCTTGCACTTCCTTACATTAACGATGAAATTCACTACAATTCTCGCCTCTTGCACATGTCTTTCTCATCAATCAACAAAAGACCTTTTTATTGCTCAAATCCTTCGAAAGTTCCGAGCCTTCCAAGGTTTTAACGCAACTGGTTTTCCTTGTGCTGTTTTCTAATGACGTATATATTGTTTACCATAAACTGTACGAATCATCATATGTCCATGTCTTCCAAGCACTATATGGCACGCTCACATAAGCAATACATCACAAAGCACTTGATCATCAAGATTTCCCATTTTGAAACTAACCAGAGCTGTTTATTCACTTGACGTAATTCCTTGTGTGTTCACGAGTCAAGTAACTTGTCAGTGTTAGACATGTTCAGTGGTGGACATTCCACCCAGTTTTTTGATCAATACCGTAGAGACCACATTAGTGGCAAGCTACTAATTTATCAAATCAACAATCGTCCTAAACATTGCACCTGTGATGAAATCTTATCCTCGGGTTCTCTGTAGGTGTCGCAACTTGATCCACAACCCTTCGAAGAACGAAACTCGGCCATTCACCTCAGGAGTAATTTCCTCAATCTCCTCTTCCTGAGTATCATAATTCACGCTATCTATCCTGTTGTTGACGTTCATTTGCCTCTTCTTCCAAGTTTTCCATCATCTGCCAATTGTTGAAGTAGATGAACCCTATGAATGATGACATCCTTTTTGTCATGACCTTGACCTTTTGCAATAGAAGCATGTGACGCTGATCACGAGTGTTGTGGAGGCGGTATAACCAAGCCTTTATCCTTTCTATACATCGGAGGTTTCGAAGTGAATCAAATTTTATTTAAATAAACACTGGTCATCTTCTTTCTTCACAAGGGTTTCAAAAAAGGACTGTTTTTTTCGAAAATACTTCTCAACCCTAGATGCAACCTTGCAAACTTCATCAAGAATTCCAGTAAGGTTTGTAATTCACCTTTTTCTCTTTTGTTCATCTAGGCCATGTAACATAACAGAGCAACTTGTTGCTCCTCCTTTTCTCTAGTCGCCGATGGTGATTAAGTTAGAGGAATTCAATGTATAATCCTTCAATTGATTTTCAATCTTGCCATTAAGTATGCTCTTTATACTGAAAATTCGTTCACTCCTTCTTTCCATCAGGACTTTCATGATCAACACTTCCACTGAATTCAGAATTCTAGTTTAACATTGTCGATCATCATACCTTAGCCTATCATTCTTTCTGTCGCCGGGATTTCATAGTTCTTCATTACTAGACTTTATATATTGCTTCCTTGGTTTTTCGTGCACTCCTTGATCTTGCTTCCTCATCATCAGAACTAGATTCCGTCTCCCCTTTACTTCCACCCTTGGAATGCTAGGTGACTTCATTTTTCGGCAAAGTCCTCCATGTTGGCCTCTAACATAGCTGTAATTCTTCTATGTCCTTGCACAATTCCTCCGTAGTAATCTTATGAGTATTACATCATCAGCTGACTGAAATTCCCTTGTTTCACAATAAATTATACAACAACCTTGAGGAGTAATGTCCTCTCAATAAAAGCACCAAAGTTGTGTGAATATTGATAAAAGAAATCGCCCACTCACAAAGATAAGAATTGTATTTCGGTTTTCTCTAAAACCTCAACCAGAAATCGATCTAAGTCGAATATTTTGTGAATTGATTAACGCGATGCCCCACATTCCTAACATTATCCTCACAAGGAGTCTAAAGCTTAGCCCAATCTTTCAAGTGTTCAAAATTTTCAAACTCGACATTTCTTAGTGTTAGTTTTTGGTTTTGTAGAAAACAATAAAACTTAAACAATAATGTTTTATTGAATTCACTATCGAATTTTTACAAACTACATGTTTAGATTATATATGTCATAATCATCAACAAATCTTACAAAACGAAGGCTCAAAACACACGCATAATATAGAGAAACCATCCCTAATCTAGTGACCCATATTGGCACATCACAGATACGACAGCCAAACATCCATCACGGCATGTCATCACTTGCAACACAAAAATATCCTAACAAACCATATCAGAAGCGAAAAATATCTAACAAACTAGTATTCTTACCTTCTATCAAGATCATCAACAAATTCCAACCAGCATTACACAAAAATATGAAATTTACCCGACTCAAGGGTGCACAAATCTCAAAATTGCCGCCATGTAAGGAACATCGTCCAATTTTGTGTAATGTGTTTGCGTTTATTCTTCAAATCTCAAGAAACCTTTCGAAATTCCATCTTTGATTAAAGAACCTTCAGAAGTCATTTTCCATGTGTATAAGGTTGGTAAATGAATGACTATAAGAACACTCAACGAAAATAAAAGACTCAATGCCTAAAATGAAGAAAACCCTATCAGTGAAGTTGGACAACTCAAGGCCAAACCATCATATTCCCCTATTCAATCTCTCCACAACACACACA
>PYUH01000030.1:50399-131483 GCA_016808085.1 Suaeda aralocaspica | reverse complement strand
TATTGGGTTGAATGTTGGTTGTCCGATTATATCAAATTATGTAATGTGGTTATAGTCTTTTTTTGTTTTTCTTTCACTGATGCTTAATTGTTAATAGGTGCTCTCCACACTTTTGCTGCTGCCACTGTTGAGATGCTGCCGTTATAATGCTCTTTGAAGTGTTTTTTGTAATATAATTGTATTTGAGATTGATGTTATTATTCTAATGCTGCTGTAATGTTGTTATTACAACTATTGTACATATACAAACATTCTGGCTACAACTTAGCATTAAAAAGCAAAAAAAAAAAAAAAAAATTTATTTTTTTGGGTGGTTATTTGCTGCGGTTTTCTAAAGAACCGCAGCAAATAAAGCTTTTTTTTTGGTGGGAAATCCCACTATTTACTGCGGTTCTTTGTAAAACCGCAGCAAATAGTGGGATTTTCCACCATTTTTTGCCCCCTTTTTGCTGCGGTTTTGACTACAACCGCAGCAAATAATACGCTAGTTTATTGCTGCTGCTCCAAGTGCTGCGGTTAAAAACCGCAGCAAATACCCTTAAAAAAACCGCAGCAAAATTGGATTTTTGTACTAGTGTCCCTCTTGCTCAAGGTATTCTCCTCCCATAGAGCCACCATAGTAGACAAAAATCAAGCCAAAGTGGCTTGCGCAATTTGTTTTAAAAAAAATTCTTTTCCTTCTATTCTTGATCTAAAATTCATTATTTTTATATTATGATGTTATACTGTAAAAATAGAGTATTTAAAAATATTAAAGTGGTTTTTAAGTTTTTATTATGATAGCTTTCTTGAAAATTTACGGTTTACGGTTTTATTGCGATTTTAATGAAATAAAATCAAGAAAAATACTTATACATAAAAGTAGTGTAAGAAATTTGGTATAGGGGTTGTATATTAGTTATATAACCTGTTTATGGTGTTGGACGAAGTTGTAATTGTATTTTTATATTTTAATGCAAGGAACCGAGTTTAGCGAGGATTTGTTCTAGAAAAGAAGGAAAATTCGTGGAAAAAGGTATGTGCAGTATATCAAAGTTCTAATGGCATGAAAAGTTAGGGTTTGAGTCATAGAAGAGTATGTCAAATTTTGGAGTCAAGAAAATGATCATGTTATCCCCTATTAAATTGTTTGTGTTAAATTGGAAATCTGTCGTTTTATTGGTTTTGTTGATTTCATGAGTTTAAATTGCTTACCTATGCTCGTCATATTTTATTCGTGACTTGTTATACTATATATTAAGTTGTGTTAAAATTTCGTGATTTTTAATGGAGTTTAAGTTGGTTAATAAACTTCTTTAGCCGTTTTGCGGTTTTTACGGTAATCTGTGTTTTCCAGAGACTTTAAAAGTCGAATTTGTCCACGAGACTATTTTTACTGGATGCCTAAGACAAAATATGGGTTTGCAGATTTGGTTTTGTAATTAAAAAGATTTTCTAAAATTTTAAATAAAATTTAGCAGTGCTCTTTCTTACTAGAAACCTTCTATCGGAGTGCCAAGCAGAATTTTAGGCAAGCTCCTCAATAGCAACTTGAACTTTGTTCAAAGGTAGGTTTTTTATTTTGCCTCCACAACCGGCATCAAGGTTAGCCCTTGAGCTAGGAAGAAGACCACCATATAAACTCATGAATACCAACGATTCACTAAAACCATGGTGAGGGCATGAGCGTAGGATATCTTTAAAGCGTCCCCATGCCTCTCCCAAAGTTTCATCATCGTCTTAGGCAAAATTGGAGACTTTTGGCCTAATATCTTAGGTTTTCTCAGGGGGGACAATATTTTTCCAAGAATGCCTTGGTATCATCGTCCCATGTTTTTAGTGAACCCTTGGGTAATGCTCGTACCCAAAACTTGGCTTTGTCCCTTAATGAAAAACTGAAACATATGCTTCCGGATGAATTACGGAGTAACATTGTTATGTTTCACCGTGGAACAAAGTTCTAGGAAGTTATCCAAATTCTCAAAGGGGCATTCTATTGGACTTCCTCCAAATTGAGCATCCTTGATCATGCAGATCAAGTGAGAGATTAATTCATGATTATTTGTTGTCGTAGCGGGTAATGAAATCCCACTATGTAACTCAAAGGCCTCAGGGTGGCCAAAGTCCCTGAGAGACTTTTGTGATACCGTTTCCTCAAACATATCGAAACATTCAGGTATAGAATCGGATTCGAATAAGTTTCCTCCTTCTACAAGTTCACCAGATTCGTGAACAAGTCTCCATAAACCACGTAAAAGTTTTTCAATTTCCGGAATTAATGGCGTGGTAGGAGTGTAACACCCTGGAATTTCCTAACTTTCCCCCTTTAGTTTTTTAGGAAATATAATATTAATATAATAAAGAATAATAATTATAAGAGCTCCTAACTAACTAGGAAAAACCAAAGTATTACCGCCACCGTGATAACAACTAAGGCTTTTATCAAAATACTACTGCGGAAGTCTCTAAAAACCAAAACCAAATTAAAACTCAAAATAAAACTTGAAATAGCCTCAAAAGCAAACCAAAGTCAAAACCAAAAAGAAAACCAAATTAAATCTTTATTACACTTTGGAACCATCTTAACGGCCCTTCAAAACCAAATAACTTTAAGCTTCGAAAACAAAAGTCAACATCAAACAATAAATAATTAACTAACAAGTCCATATAACCATTGGCAACTCCAAGAAGGTATTATCTATGTCACATATAGTGACGGAATTCCAGCACATTAAAAATATAAAAGAGCACAACTTCTTGTACCCCAACTAGAAGTTATAGATCATTGTTCCATACGACTCCCCCCATTGTTCATACTCAAGGTATATACGTTCCAAGAGTTTTAGTGCGAATCCTCATTCACTTGACGTGATTAACCGAGTTAACAATATTATGACTCACAAATAACAACACATAGTAGCATGCACGACATCAAACAAAACCGTATTAACTATCTTGGATTTTTTAATTAAACTAGACTTCCTTTACCACACATTAACTATGAGTTGCTAACTATTTGTCTTCCTGGTCCACACATTAAACTGTGATTGACTATATAAAAATATTTTCTCATTAAACTTCTATTAAACATGTGAATAAAATTTCACAACTACCTTTCTTGTTGATTAAGTAACTAATCAACTTAACTAACTTTCTTTTCTTCTTCATCAACTATTGGCAAACTTTAGTAATAACTTTGACATTCCAATTACTCATGATATGATTAGCAATACTATAAAATGTGGAATGTTAAATTAATTTAAGAATCATGCTTTTCTAACTTTCATACTAGTATACTTCTCATGCAAGTCAACCAACCAACAATTCATAATCACATACACAACATGTAAGATCAAAAACCAAGCATGAATTCTACTTTTATTTTCGTCATTAGTGCTTACGTACCTTATATAGTAGTGGTGATCCGCCACAACTTCTAAAAGTCAATTAACTCGAATTCTTCTACACATAGAAAACCGAAACTAAATAAAAACCTTGTTGACTAACTTCTACAACAACTATAAATTAACTTTTTATAATGGAAACTTGTCCAAAACCTTCCCTATATAGTCTCTACTCAATTCCATACTTTATTTTACTTTTTCTTTCGCAAAACACTTGATTCTCAATAATTTTCCAAAAATGGTAGCTTCATAAAATTACTTGAAAACACTTTAAAACCTTTATAAATATCATATTTTGATCATAAAACACTATAGTCATGTCCTAAGAACATCATACAATATTTTGATGCATTAAAAATAATTATAACTAATTATTTCACGTGTTACTGTTTTTATTGGGCATAAACACGTGTTAATAAAAATTTATAGCTTTATTTATTTATTCAAAACTCATTAAAACCTCATCAAAACTTCATAATTCAAGCATAAAACTCTTTTACAATCTAATATCATCATTATGCATCTAATCTATAATTTAAAATTAATTTTTCATGATGTAAAACATGTTCATAATATTTTTACTCTTGGTTTTCATAACTTTAAAAATTTGACAGCAATATTAAACAACTTTAAAACCCTTAAAAACAAATCTAAACTTCATAATATTATCTCAAATTCATACTACAACAATTTATGATCATAATATAAAAGTTTAGACCATTAAAAACCATTAAACTACAAATTTCATGATTTCATAAACCCTAATTTAAAATTTCATTAACAACTTTTTAAATTTATACTTTAAATATGATCATAACTTTATAAATCATAATTAGAATCATAAAAACATGCTTAAACATAATTATAAACATAAATTTATGCATAATTGAAATTAAGAGTAAAGAGGAAAAAATAAAGCTTTTTTTTATATAAAGGATTCGAAATATACCAACAGAAGGGGAGGAGGAGAAGGCGGCCGATGGTGGTGGCGCGCGGCAGCAGGGCAGCGACGAGGGGGGCGGCGCCAGTGAGCAAGGGCGGACGGAGAAGAAGACAAGGAAGCGACGCAAATTTTATATTTCTTCTCTTTTTTTCGGAAATTCGAGCAGCTTTTTTTTTTAAATCCTAAATCACTAAGATGCAAAATGAATCTGAAATTTTTGGTTTTAACACTAGTGGAAAATTTTCTAAACGCAACGTCATATTTGTATCGGGCCTTGGAAGACATAGTTACAAATACTATATTTGTACCGGTTAAATTGGTAAGGCGTTACACAAACTTACTTATTTTAACCACCCTTCCACAATTTATATTAGGCTTATTGTTGGACCGTTACAATTAAGATTTTTTTGTAACTATAAC
Source organism: Suaeda aralocaspica (assembly GCA_016808085.1). Lineage (NCBI taxonomy): Eukaryota > Viridiplantae > Streptophyta > Magnoliopsida > Caryophyllales > Amaranthaceae > Suaeda > Suaeda aralocaspica. The sequence goes on along the minus strand of PYUH01000030.1, from coordinate 126,737 downwards.
ACTTTTTACTCATCACAATTACGGAACTATTTACTACACAATATACTATTTGTATCGGTTGTTTTGTAGCCCGTTACAAAAAATATGCATTTGTAGCTAATAATTCAGATGAACGTTACATTTTTGAATTTAGTAAAAACCCTAACTAAACAGTACACATGCAAATTCATTCTTTCACTATCTTCTTCTCAACATCGTTCTTCAAAAAACCACCTTCTCACTATCTTCGTTCTTCTCAACATCTTCTCAAAAAACTGTTCCACCTTCTCACTATCTTCTTGTCAACAACGTTCTTCAAGAACCACTATCTTCTACCGCCACTATTTTTCATCGTTGCAAATTCCACCGCCACAACCACCTTTCTTTGTTGTAAATTCCACCGCCTGCACTAAGTGGGTCAACTTCTCGCAATTTTTGGGTAATTATGGCTAACCTTATCTTTTTCTGCATTTGAGTAATTTTTGGGTAATTTGCGTAATTTGCACATATACAGACACGGTGAGTAATTTTTATGTAATTTTGTTCTATGCAAGTATTTGTAATTTATCAATTTCTATTGAAATTTCAGAATTGGAGACTAATAAAACGTAATTTCAGTAATTCCTTTTGTTTTTAGGAGACTAATTTGGATTTTGAATTGGATTAAGGACAACAGAATTCTAGCTCCAACAGAAGGAGGAAGTGTGGATGGCAGTGCGGGGTCAAAAAAGCTATGGGCAAAAAAGGCAAGAACGGATTAAGAACAACAGACTTCCAGCTCTAACAGAAGGAGGAAGCGTGAATGGTAGTGCAAGGGTCCATGAAAGGCTAGAAACTCGTGCAAGGGAGTGGTGTTTAGCTCATCAAAAGAAAACAAAGGATAGAAAGTGGGAAGTAGACCCAAAGAAACCTGAGACTGCTCGAGTGATTAACCTAGTAGTAAGTAGTGGAAATTATAGATATTAATTTTAGTTTCAGAAGGTTATGCTTTATTTTATTCATTGTTTGATTTCCTTATTACGTGCATTTTTTATAGATGGAAAATTTGGAAAAAGAAGCAACATAAAAAGAGAACGGAAAGGATCCAGACCAAGAGCATGGTGTTGATGCCTTAACAAAGGCATTGGGAAAGAAAGACCATCGTGGATTTGTGAAAGGTCTTGGGAGATACGGGGTTGGTGTTGGCCACACCCAAGCGTTTGGGAAAGCAACCAAAAGGGGCGCTAAAAGTGGGTGTTCTATGGATGAATTGGAGGCGTTGAAAGCAACACTAACTGAGGAATTTAAAGCGAAGGTCCAAGAAAGAGTTGCTGCTGAAGTGCAAACATATCTAGCTTCCATAAATTCCCTCAAAATGCCAAGCGACCAACCTGTTAATTTCTCAAATGAAGTTCCAACTGTGCATCCTCAATGTGACTCAAATGGAATACATCAGGGGAAATAGCTTGGTGTTGATATAGACGTTAAAACATTTTCTGATTTAACTTTCCATTCTCATAATTACATTACAAGAGGTTGTCTCCTTTAACCAAATTTTTTCAATATAAACATAGGACTTCAAAAAATGTCATCTTGCTGTGAATGATGAGCTTGATCCCGAGAACTTGGTTGTCGTTGCTGAAGGTACAATACAACCGAACAACGACGCGATCGTGCACAACTCCATGCTGCGTGACCATTATCGAGTGAACCTTGACCAAATATCAGAAGTGTGCAGCAACAGCACAATCGATCTTCCAGTACCATCGCCCGACCGTATGACATAGGTGAAAGATGCTAGGGGATATATAGTGCAGTAGCCTATGTCATTGTTTTTGTCTGAAGATAAGGTAAGACTGTGAATTAATCTTGATGTTGGTATCACATATATATTAAAATACCACTTGCAAAATTGTCATTTGGTGCTAATACTTACATAAGTTGTTCTGGTATGTAGGCTCCTACATCGCCTCATAAGAAATTCAAAGAATATACTAACAATAAAGAACTTGTGGCGAGTTGGGATCCAAAGACTGTTGAATCAAGTTACGTACGGATGGAAGAGATGGTGGGTGATGATGTGGTGCAGAGTCTTACAGAAGAGTGCGAGTGGATGTACTACAGGATATGTGCTTCAGATGGAGATACCTTTTCCGTTCTATTGAAGGCATCTGCATTTTACCTCAAGGAAAATATGCAAATCTGGGTGACCAAAAATGATATTTGCGAATTCCTTAGAGGAGCAAGGGCTAATGTGTCGTTGGTTCATGTCTACATTCTGTAAGTATTTTCTTGATGCTAGTGGCATATTTTTTCATTGTTTACAGGTAGTTGCCTTTTCGTGGGATTTACCATTCCACCATTTTAAAAATAAATGCCAGGTTCTTGCTGCAACATTTCATCTCGGTTTTGAATATTTCTGAGATTACCTTCTTGTGCCCCCAAAGAATTTTCGATGCTGAAATCAAGAGGAACTTTATTGAAGTACAACTATATGTGAGAAAGGCGTTCACTAGCGAACTAGAAAAAAAGGCTAAACATTGCAAATTTATTTTGGCTCCATATTTTCAAGAGTAAGTGGTTTTGGATATTTACTTATATGTTATTATGATGCAAATAATGGCTTTTTTGTAAAGAATGAAAATGTGGTGTATATGTTGGATTCTCCTTGTGCTTGACCTACTTGCCGGTTCTGTTTTCATTTTTGTCCATGATGTGAAGCAGAGCGCCTTAAACTGTGTCACCATGTTTACAACGTTAGTATGAATCACACAACTCTTTTTAGTTCAACCCCGTACTTTACGTTTGTTTTGCTTACATAACTTGGAAATGTTTTTACAGAGCTTATAAGATCTATAGGGCTTGCCTAGGTGAAAATGAATTGGAAAAGAGTAAGGCAAATCTGTCTTGAAAAGCAGTAGATGTATGTGATTGCCTAAACAAAAGTGTAACACATTGGAATGTTGTCGTATTATGTTCACTCACGAATGTTGCTTTATACTAATGTTCGTGTGCTCAAAAAAATAGCGGCACATTGTGTAGCTATTACATTATGAGATACATGTATGTGATAGTTGCACGACATTCATAATGTCAAGGTGATTTGCGAGAGGTATGTAATTATTATCCATAATATAATAACAAATGATTGCAATATGTTACAAGCTTGTGACAGTCTCTTTAACTGTTTCTAATGACTAGAAACTTCACTCAACCCTCATATTTAGTTGTACTAGATGAATTCACACTTAAAAGGATGCTCAAACCAGCATTTTATCCCATCTTTTCATCTTTTTTCTTTGTGGATGCTGAAACTTTTTTTCCCATCAATAAATATCTATTCTGTAGTGAATTGAAAACCCGGTTAGTTGATGATAAGTTGATTGTATATATCTTACCATTACTTTGGTGGTTTTATTTTTTCTGGTTTATTTGGGAACACTTGCTCCGTACAAAGACTCTGAAATGATAGAGGTTCGAGAACAATGGGCGAGATTTTTCAGAACATCATTTATGTAGCCCTTGCATTGATGTTTTTGCACTGTAAGAACTTGATTGCACTACAAGAAATCGGGAAAATAGCGACGAATTTTTGCGACGGAAATAAATTCCATTGCAAATTAAGAGTTTGCGACGATTTCCTTTCCGTCGCAAAATTTGCTTGTTTGCGACAGAAATATCCGTCGCAAAAAAGTGACAAACCAAATCAGATAACCAATTAATTTTTGCGACTGAGTATTGTATTTGCAACGGAATAATCCCTCACAAAAAATCGACACACCCTTATGTTATTTTGTCGCGAAAAAATTCCCTCACAAGCACCCAAACTACTCCCTTCTCACTTTTGGAAACCACCGCACCACCCAAACCGCCATTCTCCTTCTTCTTCTTCTTCTGCTTCTTCTTCGCCACCCAAAAATCCTTCTTCTTCTTCTTCGTCGGTTAGCCACCCTAAAAAAACGAAAGAAGGTCGTTCAACCAAATCAAAATCAATTACTGTTGTTCGTCGGTTGTTAATGTGACGAAATTCAAACCAATTACTGTTGTTCGTCGGTTTTTCGTCCATTACTATTGAATTCAAATCAAACCACTTCACTCACTCACTCACATTTCCCCCAATTTCTAGGGTTTCTCCTTCTTCCTTCTTCCTTCGTTACTGTTGCTGAATTTCTCGGGTTTGTTTTCTTGATTTCACTTTTTCTTTTTTTTGTTTTTTTTTGTTTTACAGTCAATGATTTTTCCCCCATATTTTTGTTTGTGATTCTGTTTCTTACTCACAGTGGCATAATTTTTCGCAATTTCTACTCAACTTCATCTAGTGAATGTTTTCAACTTCGATCTAAGGCTTATTTAGTTGATATTTAATTCTTCTTAAGTTCAATTGTGAACTATAATTTAGTTGATATCATTATTAATTACCTATTCATTTACTGATTCACTATATCTATATCACTCATGCACTCATGTGCTCAGTCATTCAATCTATCTCTTTTGTTCACTCAACTCATTCATTTAATCATTCATTATATTTCCACCTAATTATTAAAAAAATGTCAAAAATGTATCAAAAATGTTTTCGTATGAATTGGATGATGTATGAATTGATTCAGTGATGTAAAAATGGTTATCATTTTGATGATTAATTGAAATCAGTGGTTTTGTTTTATATTTGAGATATCTTTTGATATTGTGCAATTGATCTATTATATTTTGAGTTATTATTGAAATCAGTGGTTTTGTTTTGTTTTGCTCTATATTTAATAGTTGTAATTAGCTTTATGCCATTACCTGGATTCAGTTGTTATTGTTGTACTGTCTAGGTGCTGGATTCAGTTGTCTAGCTTTATGCCATTACAGGAACTTAAATAGGATGAAACATGATGTATAATTGTATATGCATTTGGATTTCACAAATTATCAACTTTGCAGATCCTTCATACTTCAGACTGCTAGGAGTTGCCTTATAGTTAAAAGTTATCAAGGTACTGAAGACAATAGTTGTGTTGATTTTATGATTAAAACCTTGCATGTGCCACTGATTTTGTAAGAGTAGAATTTGTGTTACTTGGATTACTGACGAGTCACATTGCTTGGAGTAGAATTTGTGTTGCTTGTCTTTTGATAAGATGTTTGTCCTTCCAAATTTTGTGCAATATTACTAACATAAACGATTTTCTGTTTGATGATATAATAGACTAGTTTATGATAATAATAGACTAGTGTATGATACATTGACTTGATTAGTGGATTCTTTCTTAATGGTCTAAATCAGAGATTGTCTTGTCTTCCTTCCACTGCTCTCTCTCTCTCTAGTTTTACTACTAGTCTATGACCGATATCCACAAACCTGAATACATTATTTAGGAGCTTTATCCAAATTTAGGCTTATAGCTGAAGAAGTTTTCTTTTAAACAAGTGATAGAAAATTAGTTGAAAGTTCTTTACTGGTGTAGTAAAGGATGAAAGTAATGCTCCTTCTAAGCTCTACTACAATGGCCCATTCTTTTACAAGAAAGCATGGAGTTTTTCAATGGTTTCACTAGATTTCATTAGTGCTTGGTGTTGCGTTAAGTGGCAATAATAGCTTTATATATGCAGGGAGGAGAGAGAACAGAGGGGGGTGATTGGAAGGGCCCGAAGTAGGAGGGCAATATAGGCTGAAAGTGAGCAATCGAAATGTTGACTTTTTAAAAGATATTCATCAATGCTTTGAAAGGTCTTTTTATCCAAAAGTTCTGCTTTTTATCAACCACATTTCTTCTATTTCCGAAAAACTATCAATCTTGTTTGTTTTTATATACTGTAAACATCATTGTAAGCAATTGACTAGGTTCAATCTGATTAGATGTTCACTACTTAGAGTTTATACCAGCTGGTCAAACAAGCCGAGTGAAAATTCATTGCCAAGTGAATGTACTTAGGAGTTATCTGTCAGTATCAGTTTAGGTGGAAAATTATGATACTTAGACTGGCATTGGCCTTTACTTTTGTGGATGCGGGATGTGATGTTTGCCCATTACAAATCTTGGAGAACAATTTGAAGTTGTATAACACTACTAGACTACTTATAAGAGCTACAATTCAATCTGATTTGTTTACTGAATATCCTTCTACAAGTGCTTTTTGTGTTGTTTAGTAGTTCATGAAATAGCATTTCAAATGATTTATTTACTCTTGCTCATACCAACGAATTGTGCTTTTTCATTTTGATGTAGGTCTTTCGATCATGTCTTCAGAATGATTTGATACATGGATGGGGATTGGATTTTGCTCTGAGAAGATGTGTTGAAGTAAGTCCTTTGTTTCTAATTGTCATTATTATATGGCTAGCTATGCAAACTACATAGAGTGTTGCCTTGAAATACTTATATTTGCTTCCAGCCTGGGGCTAGGGCTTGATTAGTGACAGTTGTTGTCAACGAAATTGTTGGGGGAAATAGACCATATATGTGCTCCTTCCTGTGTATTTAACCCAGTTTTGGAAGCTTTGTTGTCCCAATTTTTGCTCTTAAGAATGAAAATTCTTTAGTTTTCTTGTCTATTTAAGGTAATCTTTGTAATCACTCCCCCATTGTTGGATAAGCTGTAAACTCAGCCTTTTCTTCTCAAGGTGGGTTTTTGGTCACTCCCTCTGCATTAGACGAGTTAAACAATTTCCCACATACTATCTTTCCTTGTGTATATAGAAGTATAAAACCAAAAAGAGTCAAAGTTTCTATGAGTCAGCCTGTAGCAAATGAACCTAAAAAGACGTGTTTATCCTAAATTTGAATTTGAACTATGCTTTAGTTTGACATCTTGTGGTAGTGTCTGCTAATTGTATGCTGTATGATAATATTCTCACTTTGATTATCCTTATTGAAATTGGTAGTGGGTGTTTTACTATATTTCATTTTGGAAATTTGCGACAAAAATTTTAGCTACGGACATTTTGCGACGGAATTCTGTCGCAAATGGGATTTTGCGACGGAATGTGCTAAGTTTGTCATGGAATTTGTCCGTCGCAAAATAGTTGTTATCTTGTAGTGTTGCATTGTTTTCACCTCGATATGACTTGTACAAAGTTTCGGAAATATTAGGTGGTATTTAGTTTAGGTTGAACACGTTTAGAATCTTTTGGTAGGATGAAGTTAGAACTCAAGCTAGTTGGAAGGGTTATGTATATGCATTTGACAAACAGATTTTTGGACCTATTTTTGGCCGCTATATAATTCAAAGCAACATTGAATTGAATGTTCATGATTTAACGCATGTAGGTACTATGGCGATAGCTAGTGTAGTTGTTGGTTTTGGTGGTGGTGGTGTGCATGCAACAGAGCATGGTGGTAGCATTTTGTGTTGGTGCATGTTTTGATGGTTGATGTGAATATTGATAAAAGAAATCGCCACTCACAAAGATAGAATTTAGTTCGGTTTTCTCTAAAGCCAAGCACCAAGAAAATCGATCTAAGTCGAATAATTTTGTGGATTGATTAAAGCTATGCACCCTCAATTCCTAAAACTATCCTCACAAGAGTCTAAAGCTTAAGTACCAACTCTTTCAAAGTGTTCGAAATTTTCACACCCGAAAATTTCTACAGTTTTGGTTTTGTTTTGTAGAAAACAAATAAAACTTAAGCAATGATGTTTATTGAATTCACTAATCTGAATTTTTACAAACTAATGTTGAGATTATTTATAGACATAATAATCAACAAAATCCTAAAAAAATTAAGCTAAAAACACACGCATAACATAGACAAAATCGTCCTAATCTAGTGACTCATCCATGACTCACAAGATAAGAAAGCCACATCATCATTATATCTCATGCAACTTGCTAACAAATCCTAACAAACCATATCTACACAAAAAATATCCTCAAAAACTTATTCTTACCTTGATAATCAAGATAATCAACAAATTACAGCCATAATTACATAAAAATATGATTTACCCAACTCAACATAAAATCATCAAAATTGACGCCATGTAGCATCGTCCATTTTTTCGCAATTTTTGCGTTTTTTCTTAAAATCTACAAGAAACCTTTCAAGATTCAATATTTTAATCAAGAAACCTTCAAGAAGTCATTTAATATGTGTATAAGGTTGTAAATGATGATTAAGACACTTCAAGAAATAAAAGACTCAATGCCTAAAAATGAGAAAACCCTATCAAGTGAAGTGGGAAAAACTCATAGGCAAAACCATCTTATTCCCCTAATTATGCCATTCTTTCCTTTTCTTCAATGATCAAGTATTTTCGTGTGTCACCATACATACCCATGATGATGTCTTAGAAGATCCCAAAAGCCTTGAATCTCCATAAGCCATTATTTCCCCCGTACTTGCATCATTCTTAGAAGCCATTATCAAACCTTTGAAGTTATCGCCTTGTTTTGTATCATCCTCCTCTTCTTCAAAAGAGTTTGTCCTCAAACCTCGAAGTTGATCGTCAGGAACATAAGGAGACAAATCACCAATGTTGAACGTAGCATGCACACCATATTCTCCTGGCAATTCGTGTTTGTATGCATTGTCCCCTATCTTGCTCACGATTTTGAATGGTCCATCACACCTAGGCATTAGCTTGTTTTTCCTTTGATTAGGAAATCTTTCCTTCCTCAGATGTAACCATACCAAATATCCTTCCTTGTATGTGTGTTTGAATTTACGTTTGTTAGCTCTTGTCTTGTAGATATCATTCAGATGCTCAATTCTTGCTCTAACCTGTGCATGTAACTTTTGCATATATTTAATTTTACCTAAAGCATCTTTATAAACGAGCTCCCCTTTGGGAATAGCCACGAAATCAATAGGTAGCTTTGGGTTGACTCCATAAACAACTTCAAAAGGTGAATGCTTAATTGCATATGTAGGTGAACGATTATAAGCAAACTCTGCATAAGCTAATTTCAAGTCCCAATCCTTTTGTGTCTTGCTTACCAAACCACAAAGTAGAACGCCTAAGGTCCTGTTTGTGACTTCAGTTTGAACATCTGTTTGTGGATGATAAGAAGTACTGAAGAGTAATTTCGTGCCTATCAAACGCCTCAATGATTTCCAGAAATAACTCATGAATTTGATGTCCTTGTTACTTACAATTGTTTTCGGAACCCCAGGTAACCTATCAATGTCTCGAAAATACAATTCTGCAACATTGACAGCATCATCAGTCTTGTGACAAGGTATGAAGTGAGCCATCTTCGAAAACCTGTCAAACACAACCATTATAGCATCCTTTTGTGATGTGAATTTTCGTGTAAACAAAAACTCACAAGGGAATAGACTAAAATTTATAAAGACCAAGTCACCAAGATTCTCAATTTTAGGTTGATCAATTAGTCCTTTGATTAAAGCCTAAGCACCCTCAAAGCTACTAATTAAATCACAAGAATATAAAAAAATTAATCACCAACTCTCAATTTTTTTCGGATTTTGTTTTCAAGTAAACAAACAAATTTTTTTTTATTCAACTCAAACTTAATTAATTACAACCTAATGTTGAGATTATTTATAGGTATAATCATCAACAAAATCCTAACTAAAATAGACAAAATAAACACGCCTAAGACTAGGAATTTCGTCCCTTACAACACACACACACACACACACACACACAACAAGATAAAGATAAGCATGCCACCTCATCATGCAACTTGCACTTGATCTTAACTTGTCTAACAAACTCTAACTAACTACCAAATCAATAAAATATCCTAACAACTTATCTAAATAACTAATTAACAAGATAATCATCAGATTTAAGCTAAAAATTACAAGACTCCTTGCTGCCCAAGTACTTGGAAAAAATCGCAAAAACACGCCGCAAAGATTATGTCCTTTTTGCGCAATTTTTTTCAAGAACCTTCAAGAATTTCAAGAAATGCTTCAAGATCCAATCTTTTAATCAAGAAACCTTCAAGAATCTGTCTTCCATGCATTTTAGCATAATTATGATGATCAAGACTCATCAAGAATTAAAAGACACAATGCCAAAAATGAGAAAAAACTTAGCAAATGCAATGGGAAAAAAACTCATAGGCAAAAACCATCTTGTTCCCCACTCCACCATTCTTTGCCTTAATTTGCGTGCCACATTATTGACATGTGACCATGCACACGCAAATCCCTACCTTGGATGCACCCATATGGTTGATATTTCCATAAGCAACTAAGTCACCAATGGTTGCATCCTTACCACCATCTTCGAAGTTGATTGCAACACTGTTATCTTTCCAATATCATTATCAATCTTGTCACTGGTGCTTGCATCATTTTTCCTTGCAGTTCTAGGCAAACCAACTACAAAATCCATGGAAATATCATCCCAAGGGGCTTCTGGCACTGGCAATGGTGTGTAGAATCCCTAATGGAAGGATGCCTTGGCTTTTTGACAAACAGCACACCGTGAGATTACTACTTCAACATCAGCAATCATTCTAGGCCAATAGAAATGCTCCTGCAACATTGTCAATGTCTTTGTCATACCAAAATGACCTGAAATTCCACCCCCATGCGCCTCTCTGACGAGCAATTCACGAATACTGCACTTAGGGATGCAAAGTAGATTCTATTTGAATAAGAATCCATCATGTAGCACATAAGATCCCATTGAACCCTTCGTAAGTTGTAAATAGATAGGACCAAAATCTCCATCTTGCTCGTAATATTGTGTAATCAACTCCAAACTAAGCAATTTGAAATTAAGAACACCAATTAAAGCATACCTCCTTGATAGAGCATCAGCAACCACATTAGATTTGCCTTCTTTGTACTTTGATGAAAAGTGAAAAGATTGCAAAAATTCAACTCACTTAGCATGTCTTCGATTGAGTTTATGTTGGCCATTGAAATGCTTCAGAGCCTCATGATCAGAATGCAGTACAAAGTGACTTGGGCGCAGATAATGACTCCAATGATCCAATGCTCGAACAATAGCATAGAATTCCTTGTCATAGGTAGAGTAGTTCAATATTGCTCCATTCAATTTCTCACTGAAATAAGCTATAGGCCGCTTACCTTGAACCAACACTGCACCAATCCCCACGCCACTAGGTCTCAACTACAAAAGGTTTTGAAAATTCTGGCAAAGATAAGATAGGAGCTTGACAAAGCAATTTCTTTACCAATTCGAATGCCTTTCGAGCATCTTTAGTCCATTCAAACTTCTCCTTGTTCTTTTTAATACACTCTGTCATAGGTGCTACTACAGAAGAGAAATTCTTCACAAATCTTCTATAGAAAGAAGCTAAGCCATGAAAAGCACACACCTCAGTCACAGATTTCGGAACTGGCCATGATTTAATAGCTCCTACTTTCGATGGATCAACTGAAACACCATCCTTTGAAACAATGTACCCTAAGAACGTCACACTTGAGACCATGAACGAGCACTTTTCGAGCTTAGCACACAACTTCTGCTTCCTCAAAGTTTCGAACACTTCTCTTAGGTGCTGCAGATGATCTTCCACACTTGCACTAGACACCAGTATATCATCTAAGTAGACAACCACAAACTTCCCAATGAAAGGTTTCAAAACTTCATTCATCAATCTCATAAAAGTACTAGGGGCATTAGTAAGACCAAAAGGCATAACTAACCATTCATAGAGTCCTAGTTTAGTTTTGAATCATGTTTTCCACTCATCACCCTCTTTCATTCAAATTTGATGGTAACCACTCCTCAAATCAATCTTGGTAAACACTTGTGAGCTAAACAATTCATCCAATAAATTATCTAATCTAGAAATAGGAAACCTGTATTTGATGGTGATGTTATTCACAGCTCTAGAATCAATGCACATTCTCCATGATCCATCCTTTTTAGGAACAATCAATGTTGGTACTACACATGGACTCATACTCTCTCTGACATACCCTATTGCCATCAACTCTTCAATCTGGCATTGAATCTCTTTAGTATCTTCTAGATTGCACCTGTAAACTGGTATATTAGGAATCTGAGCTCCAGGAACCAAGTCAATATGATGTTCAATTCCTCTAATGGGTGGCAACCCTAGTGGCAATTCATTAGGAAATATGTCTTGAAATTCGTGCAATAAGGGGCGCTACTCACGAGGGATGCTCGTTGCTTTCTCTTGCACTTCCTTAGCCATTAACGCATAGAAATTCACACAATTCTTCGCCTCTTGCACCATGTCTTTCTCATCAATCAACAAAAGACCTTTTTTATTGCTCACATCCTTCGAAAGTTCCGAGCCTTCCAAAGGTTTTAACGCAACTGGTTTTCCTTGTGCCTGTTTTCTAATGACGTATATATTTGTTCTACCATCAAACTGTACGAATCCATCATACTGCCATGGTCTTCCAAGCAATATATGGCACGCATCCATAGGAAATACATCACAAAGCACTTGATCATCAAGATTTCCAATTTTGAAACTAACCAGAGCTTGTTTATTCACCTTGACGTCACTTGTGTTACTGAGTCAATGTAACTTGTAAGGTTGAGAATGTTCAGTGGTTGGAATTTCCAGTTTATTGATCAATAACGTAGAGACCACATTAGTGCAACTACCTGAATCAATTATCAGATCACACAATCTTCCTAGAACATTGCACCTGGTGATGAAAATCTTATCCCTCTGGTTCTCTGTAGGTGGCGCAACTTTAGATCACAAAACCCTTCGGAGAACTAAACTCTGGCCATTCACCTCAGGAGTAATTTCCTCAATCTCCTCTTCCTGAGTATCATAATTCACGCTATCTTCCTGTTGTTGACGTTCATTTCCTCTTCTTCCAAGTTTTCATCATCTGCCCAATTTTGAGTAGTATGAACCCTTGAATGAGGACAATCCTTTTGCATGACCTTGACCTTTGCAATAGAAGCATGTGCGCTGATCAGGGTGTGGAGGCGTAGTACCAGAGCCTTTATCCTTTATATACATAGGAGGTTTCGAAGTGGAATCAAAATTTTATTTAAATGAAACAATGGCATCTTCTTTCTTCACAAAGGGTTTCAAAAAAGGAACTGTTTTTTTCGAAAATTACTTCTCAACCCTAGATGCAACCTTGCAAACTTCATCAAAATTCCAGTAAGGTTGTAATTCCACCTTTTCTCTTATTGTTTCATCTAGGCCAGTAACATAACGAGCAACTTGTTGATCCTCCTTTTCTTCTAGATCGCAGATGGTGATCAAGTTGAGGAATTCAGATGTATATCCTTCAATTGATTTTCAATCTTGCCTTAAAGTATGCATCTTTATACATGAAAATTCGTTCAATCCTTCTTAGCCAATCCAGGAACTTTTCATGATCAAAACTTCCACTGAATTCAGGAATATCTAGTTTAACATTGCGATCATCATCCTTAGGCCTATCATTCTTTCTGCGCCTATTCATAGGTTCTTCATTACTAGAACTTGATGAGTATTGCTTCCTTGGTTTTCGTGCACTCCTTGATCTTGCTTCCTCATCATCAGAACTAGAATTCGTCTCCCCTTTACTTCCACCCTTGGAATTGCTAGGTGACTTCAATTTTTCGGCAAAGTCCTCCATGTTGGCCTCTAACATAGCCTTTAATTCTTCTATGTCCTTGCACAATTCCTCAGTAGTAATCTTAGGAGTATTTACATCATCAGCTGACATGATTACCTTTGTTTCAACAATGAAATTATACCAACAACCTTGAGGATTAATGTCCTCTCAATAAAAGCACCAAAAGTTGATGTGAATATTGATAAAAGAAATCGCCACTCACAAAGATAGAATTTAGTTCGGTTTTCTCTAAAACCATGCACCAAGAAAATCGATCTAAGTCGAATAATTTTGTGAATTGATTAAAGCGATGCACCCACAATTCCTAAAATTATCCTCACAAGAGTCTAAAGCTTAAGCACCAATCTTTCAAAGTGTTCAAAATTTTCAAACTCGACAATTTCTTAAGTTTTAGTTTTGTTTTGTAGAAAACAAATAAAACTTAAACAATAATGTTTATTGAATTCACTAATCTGAATTTTTACAAACTAATGTTGAGATTATATATAGTCATAATCATCAACAAAATCCTTACAAAACTAAGCTAAAAACACACGCATAATATAGAGAAAACCATCCTAATCTAGTGACCCATATATGACTCACAAGATACGAAAGCCACATCATCACTGCATGTCATGCAACTTGCTAACAAATCCTAACAAACCATATCTAAACAAAAAATATCATAACAAACTTATTCTTACCTTGCTAATCAAGATAATCAACAAATTACAACCAGCATTACACAAAAATATGATTTACCCAACTCATCACAAAATCGTCAAAATTGACGCCATGTAGGATCGTCCAATTTTGTGTAATTTTTGCGTTTTTTCTTCAAATCTTCAAGAAACCTTTCAAGATTCAATCTTTGAATCAAGAAACCTTCAAGAAGTCATTTTCCATGTGTATAAGGTTGTAAATGATGATTAAGACACTTCAAGAAATAAAAGACTCAATGCCTAAAAATGAGAAAACCCTATCAAGTGAAGTGGGAAAAACTCATAGGCAAAACCATCATATTCCCCTAATTCCGCCATCCTTTCCTTTGCTTCAATGATTAAGTATTTCCTTGTGTCACCATACACACCCATGATGATGTCTTAGAAGATCCCAAAAGTCTTGAATCTCCATAAGCCAGTATTTCCCCCCTACTTGCATCATTCTTAGAAGCCATTATCAAACCTTCGAAGTTATCACCTTATTTCGTATCAATGGTGCACCGGCAGCATTAGGAAGCATGCAGGATTAACATGTAATATTGTTAGCAACATATCAGGTTATAAAAAAAACTATATATGTATTTGTATCGGGCATATAATTCCTCAGTTACAAACAATAAACTTCTTTGTATCGGGCTTTTGTTTCATTCGTTACAAACAAAGTGCCTATTTGCACAGGTTACAACTTACTTTTAGTTACAAGTCAAGTAATATGTATCGGGCTTATTAACCTATAACGTTACGAATAACTACATGTCCTACTTTTTAAACAAGCTTTTTGTAACGGGCCAAAACCTAGCCCGGTACAATTAGGTCGTTATCTGTAACGAACAACAGCCCGATACAAATAACACTTCTATTTGTAACCCCCACAAATGTGACGCCAAAAATCCGTCCAAAATGTATGATTTTGACCGATACGAATAGAGTTTTTTCCAAGGGGTATTTATAGGCCCAAAGTAGGTTTTGGTGCAATTAAATAAATACCATTAATGTTTGAAATTACTTTTGTGCGCCTGTTTTACAAAAATTTAGGAAACTATAAAAATTCTATTTTGGGAAACTTATTAGAATATTTAATAAAATTCAAAGTGACATAAAATATAATTTAAAAACTTTATAAAACATAAAATAGTTCTTTCAATAATCAATTAATTTAAATTTCTTTCTCTATTGAACTTAAATCCTCAATAACAAATACTAAAAAAAATACCCATAATATACCAAAATAACTTCTTAAAATACGTGAAAATATGGGGTATTACAAGGAGTTCCTTGTGATCTGCGTAGCATACAATGCTATAAGAAGAATAGCAATGATAAGTATGCAAATAACAAGAAAATAAGGAACGAAGTTGGAACTATATTATGACAAAAAATTCACAAATAGAAAGCTGCTTAATGAAAACTGTTTTATCTTTGGCAACGGCGCCTAAATTTGATAGCATGTCGAAGTGGCTACCAAAGATAAACCATACAAGGCTCACTGGGCTACTAGTGAGGGCAAGTAAGGATCGTATCCCACGAGATAAAAGTTTTTACACTAAGGCGGTCTAAAGCGTAAGTTTAAGTCGGTTTTGCTTTAGGAAGCAAGATTGTCACTAACATTGGTTTTATTAAGATTAAAGAGGGCTAAGGTAAGGGATACACCGTCCACTTCCTACATGAAGGCGCGGATTCCTAGGTCAAACCAAACATAGAAGGAAATGTCAAGGGAAAGTCGTTCTAAAAGTCATGTCTACTCTCTCGAGCTAGCATGACGAGCGGAACTATGAACACGACCTATTCTCATGGCGTGAGCTCCAAATGGCTCCTAAACAATTTATTCACGAAGACTAGTAACTTCCCTTAACTTTAACACCTATTCTCATGGTTTTCAAACTAATCAAACATGGGGAGTCTTCACTCAGCTTCATCTCTCGATCCTTTGTTGAGGAACCTAAGACGACATAAATGGAAGCAAGTCATAGACTACGTGATTTATAACCCTATGTAACGACTCTAGTCACCTCCAAGCTCGGTTTTTACTAAGAACCTACTTAAGTCATGAAGGTGGTGAGGGTTTAACCCACACCCTAGCACTAAAACTACTCACTACACATTTTATTACTTAAACACATTTTTTTTCATCATTTATAAGTTATAGCAAAGAAATAAGTTAGGAAAATGATTTATAAACTAATTTAAACAACTATCAAAAGAAAAGGGCTTTGTTTATTTATCAATCTTATTGCAAAGAAGTAAGTTATGCAAGTGATTTAAACAAACTACAAAAGCAATAGAGAAATAAGGGCAAGGAAAAGATTGAATCTTGAGAAGAAACTAAAACAAGGACAAGATTAACTTGAGAAGAAAGTAATAACAAAAAGCAATAGATACTAAGAACAAGGACAAGATTAACTTGAGAAGAAAGTAAGAGCAAGGACAAGATTAACTTGAGAAGAATTATGAAATAAAACTAGAATCACTTGAAGGACAATCTTGAATTGAACTAAAGGATTGAATTACAACTAGTTTTGACTTGTTAAATAACTAAGCAACTAATGTTCTATGAATAAAAGATTAATCTAGAGAGAATCTAATAGTTCTAATGATATCCACTAATGTCTAACTAATTTTCAAAAGCTTTACAACTAAATATATATATAAACTGAAATCCAAGCAAGTAGGAAGAGAAAGAAGAAAAAATCAAATTTGTCCAAAGCAGGGGCATGCGGCCGCATGCCAGGTATCATGCGGCCGAAAACCCTGTTGATGTGAATATTGATAAGAAATCGCCACCCACAATGATAAACCCTTAGTTCGGTTTTCTCTAAAGCCAAGCACCAAGAAAATTGATCTAAGTCGAATAATTTTATGAATCGATTAAAGCTAAGCACCCTCAAACACTAAAATTACCCTCACAAGAGTCTAAAGCATAAGCACCAACTCTTTCAAGAAGTTCGAAAATTTCCACACACTTGAAAATTTTCTCACCTTCGGTTTTGGTTTGTTTTGTAGAAAACAAGTAAACAAAAACAATCAATGTTTATTGGATTCACTAATCTGAATTTTTACAAACTAATGCTGATATTATTTATATTCATAATCACCAACAAAATCCTAACTAAACTAAGCTAAAAATACACGCATAACATAGGAAAATCGCCCTAATCTAGTGACTCATCGATGACTCACAAGATAAGAATGCCACATCATCACTGCATGTCATGCAACTTGCTAAAATATCCTAACAAACTCTATCTAATCAATAAATATCCTAATATACTTATTCTTACCTTGCTAATTAAGATAATTAACAAATTACAACCAGATTAACACAACAACATGATTTACCCAAATCCACCAAAAAATCGTCAAAATTGACGCAACTCATGCTCGTCCAAATTTGCGCAATTTTGTGGTTTTTCTTCAAATCTTCAAGAAACCTTTCAAGATTCAATCTATTAGTCAAGAAACCTTCAAGAATTCATTTTCCATGTGTATAAGGCTGTAAATGATGATTAAGACACTTCAAGAAATAAAAGACTCAATGTCTAAAAATAAGAAAACCCTATCAAGTGAAGTGGGAAAAACTCATAGGCAAAACCATCTTATTCCCCTAATTCCACCATTCTTTCCTTTGCTTCAATGATCAAGTATTTTCGTGTGTCACCATACACACCCATGATGATGTCTTTGAAGATCCCAAAAGTCTGAAATCTCCATAAGCCATTATTTCCCCCATACTTGTATCATCTTTAGAAGCCATTATCAAACCTTCGAAGTTATCACCTTGTTTTGTATCATCCTCCTCTTCTTCAAAAGAGTTTGTCCTCAAACCTCGAAGTTGATCATCAGGAACATAAGGAGACAAATCACCGATGTTAAACGTGGAATGCACACCATATTCACCTGGAAATTCGAGTTTATATGCATTGTCCCCAATCTTGCTCACGATTTTGAATTGTCCATCACACCTAGGTATTAGCTTGTTTTTTCTTTGATTAGGAAATCTTTCCTTCCTCAAATGTAACCATACCAAATCTCCTTCCTTGTATGTGTGTTTGACTTTATGTTTGTTAGCTCTTGTCTTGTAGATATCATTCACATGCTTAATTCTTGCTCTAACTTGTGCATGTAACTTCTGCATATATTCAATTTTAGCTAAAGCATCTTTATGAATGAGCTCACCTTTGGGAATAGCCACGAAATCAATAGGTAGCTTGGGTTGACTCCATAAAAGACTTCAAAAGGTGAATGCTTAATTGCATATGTAGGTGAACGATTATAAGCAAACTCTGCATGGGCTAACTTTAAGTCGAAATCCTTTTGTGTTTTACTTACCAAAGCATGAAGTAGAATGCCTAGGGTACTGTTAGTGACTTCAGTTTGACCATCTTTTGTGGATGATAAGAATTACTGAAGAGTAATTTCGTCACTATCAAATGCCACAATGATTTCCAGAAATAGCTCATGAATTTCATGTCCCTGTAACTTACAATTGTTTTCGAGACTCCATGTAACCTCACAATGTCTAGAAGATACAATTTTGTAACATTGACAGCAGCATCAGTCTTGTGACAAGGTATGAAGTGAGCCATCTTCGAAAACCTGTCAACCACAACTATTATAGCATCTTTTTGCCTTGAAGTTCTAGGGAAACCAACTATAAAATCCATAGAAATATCATCCCAAGGAGCTTTTGGCACTGACAATGGTGTGTAGAATCCCTGATGGAAGGATGACTTGGCCTTTCGACAAACTGCACACTGTGATATTACAGCTTCAACATCAGCAATCATTTTAGGCCAATAGAAATGTTCCTACAACATGGTCAATGTTTTTGTGATACCAAAGTGACCTGCAATTCCACCCCCATGCGCCTCTCTGACTAGCAATTCACGAATACTGCACTTAGGGATGGAAAGCAGATTCCCTTTGAATAAGAATCAATCATGTAACACATAAGATCCCTTTAAACCCTTCTTAATTTGCGAATAGATAGGTCTAAAATCTCCATCTTGCTCGTAATATTGTGTAATCAACTCTAAACCAAGCAATTTGAAATTAAGAACACCAATTAAAGCATACCTCCTTGATAGAGCATCAGCAACCACATTAGATTTGCCTTCTTTATACTTTGATAAAAAGTGAAAATACTACAAAAATTCAACCCACTTAGCATGTCTTGGATTGAGTTTTTGTTGGCCATTGATATGATTTAGAGCCTCATGATCAGAATGAAATATAAAGAGACTTGAACGCAGATAATTACTCCAATGATCCAATGCTCGAACAATAGCATAGAATTCTTTGTCATAGGTAGAGTAGTTCAATCGAGCCCCATTCAATTTCTCACTGAAATATGCTATAGGCCACTTACATTTAACAAACACTGCACCAATGCCCACGCCACTAGCATCTGTCTCAACTTCAAAAGGTTTCGAAAAGTTTGGCAAAGATAAGATAGGAGCTTGACAAAGCAATTTCTCCACCAATTCGAATGCCTTCTACGCATCTCTTGTCCATTCAAACTTCTCTTTGTTCTTCTTAATGCACTCGGTCATAGGTGCTACT
Organism: Suaeda aralocaspica; assembly: GCA_016808085.1. Classification (NCBI taxonomy): domain Eukaryota; kingdom Viridiplantae; phylum Streptophyta; class Magnoliopsida; order Caryophyllales; family Amaranthaceae; genus Suaeda; species Suaeda aralocaspica. The sequence continues at coordinate 107,014 of PYUH01000030.1, read as the reverse complement.
ATAGTAGAGAAATTCTTCACAAATCTTCTATAGAAAGGAGCTAAACCATGAAAATCAAGCACCTCAGTCACAGTTTTCGGAACTGACCATGATTTAATAGCTTCTACTTTCGAAGGATCAACTGAAACATCGTCCTTAGAAACAATGTACCCTAACAACGTCACACTTGAAACCATGAACGAGCACTTTTCGAGCTTAGCATACAACTTCTACTTTCTCAAAGTTTCGAACACTTCTCTTAGATGCTGCAGATGATCTTCCACACTTGCACTATACACTAATATATCATCTAAATAGATAACCACAAAATTTCCAATGAAAGGCTTCAAAACTTCATTCATCAATCTCATAAAAGTAATAGGGGCGTTAGTAAGACCAAAAGGCATAACTAACCATTCATAAAGTCCTAGTTTAGTTTTGAATCCTGTTTTCCATTCATCACCCTCCTTCATTCGAATTTGATGGTAACCACTCCTCAAATAAATCTTAGTAAACACTTGTGATCCAAACAATTCATCCAATAAATCATCTAATCGAGGAATAGGAAACCTGTATTTGATGGTGATGTTATTCACAGCTCTAGAATCATTGCACATTCTCCATGATCCATCCTTTTTAGGAACAATCAATGTAGGCACTGCACATGGACTCGTGTTTTCCCTGACATACCCTCTTGCCATCAACTCTTCAATATGTCGTTGAATTTCTTTAGTTTCTTCTGGATTGCATCTGTAAGTTGGTTTATTAGGAATCTGAGCTCCAGGAACCAAATCAATCTGATGTTCAATTCCTCTAATAAGTGGCAACCCTGGTGGCAATTCATCAGGAAATATGTCTTGAAATTTGTGCAACAAGGGGTGCAACTCACGAGGGATGCTCGGTGCGTTTTCTTACACTTCCTTACCCATCATCGCATAGAACTTCTCACAATTCTTTACCTCTTGCACCATGGCTTTCTCATCAATCAACAAAACACCCTTTTTATTGTTCACATCTTTCGAAAACTTCGAACTTTCCTAAGGTTTCAGTGCAACTGGTTTTCCTTGTGCTTGTTTCCTAATGATGTATATGTTTGTTCTACCATTAAACTGTACGAGTCTATCATATTGCCATGGCCTTCCAAGCAATATATGGCATGCATCCGTAGGACATATATCACAGAGCACTTAATCATCCAAATTTCCAATCTTAAAGCTAACCAGATCCTGTTTGTTCACCTTGATGTCACTTGTGTTACTGAGCCAATGTAACTTGTATGGTTGAGCATGTTCAGTGGTAGGAATCTCCAATTTGTTGATCAATACTATAGAGACTACATTAGTGCAACTACCTGAATCAATTATCAGATCACACAATCTTCCTAGAACATTGCACCTTGTGATGAAAATCTTATCCCTCTAATTCTGTATAGGTGGCGCAATTTTAGATTGTAAAACCCTTCGGAGAACTAAACTAAGGCCATTCTCCTCTTCTTCAAAGTTTTCATCATCTTCCCAATTTCGAGTAGTATGAACCCTTGAATGAGGACAACCCTTCTGGATATGCCCTTAACCTTTGCACTTGAAGCATGTGCGTTGATCAGGGTGTGGAGGCTTAGTAGCAGAGCCTTTATCCTTGATATATGGAGGAAGTTTTGAAATGGAATCAAAATTTTGCTGAAATGAAACAATGGCACCTTCCTTCTTCACAAAGGGTTTCGAAAAAGTACTTGGTTTTTTCGAAAATTGCTTCTCAACCCTAGATGTTACTTTGCAAACTTCATCGAAGGTCCAGTAAGGTTGTAATTCCACCTTTTCTCTTATTCTTTCATCTAAGCCACCAACATAATGAGCAACTTGATGATCCTCTTTTTCTTCTAGATCGCAGATGGTGATCAAGTTGAGGAATTCAGATGTATATTCTTCAACTGATTTTCGATCTTGCTTTAAAGTATGCATCTTTATAAAGTTGCCTTGCCCGTAATCCTAAGCAAAAAAAAAACATCTCCTCATCTCCTTCTTTAATTTCGTCCAAGTGGCTACTTTAGACTTCTCATCCTTTTTCCGTTTCTTTTGCATACTTTCTAGCCATAAACTAGCCAAGCCACTCAATTTCAATTCTGCAATCTTGTATGATTTTCGATCATCATATTCTTTATATTTGAAAATTCATTCAATCCTTCTTAGCCAATCCAAGAACTTTTAAAGATCCAAACTTCCACATAATTCAGGAATATCCAGTTTAAGATTGTAGTCATCATCCTTAGGCCTTTCCTTCTTTCCGCGCCTATTTATAGGTTCTTCATTACTAGAACTTGATGAGTATTGTTTCCTTGGTTTTCGTGCACTTCTTGAGCTTACTTGCTCATCATCAGAACTAGAATTCGTCTCCCTTTTACTTGCACCCTTGTACTTGCTTGGTGATTTTAGTTTTTCGGCAAAATCTTTCATAGTGGCCTCAAACATAGCTTTTAGTTCCACTATGTCTTTGCGCAATTCCTCAGTGGTGATCTTAGGAGTATTTACTTCATTAGCTGACATGATTACTTTTGTTTCAACAATGAAATTATACCAATAACCTTGAGGATTAATGCCCTCTCAACTAGGGATGGTCATGGGGCGGGTCTGGCTGGACCCAGACCCTGATTTTGGGGTATGGATCCAGATCCACCCCAGATCCAATGGGTCTAAAAAATCTGGACCCTTACCCAGACCCTGTGGGTCTAGCAAGTCTATGAAAGAGTCTAAGTTACATAGCAGTTATAGCAACAAAATTAAATTGTATTGTTTTAATGAACTTATCTAGTGAATACAATTATATATCTTTGTACAATTTTGAGATAAGATTAAATTAGTCTAAACTAAAATGAGTTCGAATTAATCAAATTAATTACATACGAGTTTAGATTAGTTACATACGAGGTCATATACGAGATAATTATATAATAATTATATACAAGGACATTAAAGATTGTTTACTTGTTTGTTTTATGTGATATTATATTATATATATATATTAAAAAAAGTTAATGGGTCCATGAGGCGGGTCTGGAGTGGGTATGGGTCCAAATTGTCCACATCCAGACCCAGACCCATTTAGCTAACCCTAGACCCAGATCCGCCCTAGACCCACTGGGTCTAAAAATGTTGGACCCAAGACCCTTATACAAGGGGCGGGTCCACAGGGTCTAGGGCGGGTCCCAGACCCATGACCATCCCTACTCTCAATGAGAGCACCAAAAGTTGATGTGAATAATGATAAGAAATCTCCACTCATAATGATAAACCCTTAGTCGGTTTTCTCTAAAGCCATGCACCAAGAAAAATCGAACTAAGTTGAATAATTTTATGAATTGATTAAAGCTAAGCACCCTCAATCCCTAAAATTACCCTCACAAGAGTCTAAAGCCTAAGCACCAACTCTTTCAAGAAGTTCGAAAATTTCCACACACTCGAAATTTTTCTCACCTTCGGTTTTGTTTTGTTTTGTAGAAAACAAGTAAACTTAAACAATCAATGTTTATTGAATTCACTAATCTGAATTTTTACAAACTAACGTTGAGATTATTTATAGTAATAATCAGCAACAAAATCCTAAACTAAACAAAGCTAAAAATACACGCATAACATAGGAAAATCGCCCTAATCTAGTGACTCATCGATGACTCACAAGATAAGAATGTCACATCATCACTGCATGTCATGCAACTTGCTAAAATATCCTAACAAACTCTATCTAATTAAAAAATATCCTAACAAACTTATTCTTACCTTGCTAATCAAGATAATCAACAAATTACAACCAGATTTACACAACAACATGATTTACCCAAATCCACCAAAAAATCGTCAAAATTGACGCAACTCATGCTCGTCTAAATTTGCGGAATTTAGTGGTTTTTCTTCAAATCTTCAAGAAACCTTTCAAGATTCAATCTTTTAATAAGAAACCTTCAAGAAGTTATTTTCCATATGTATAAGGCTGTAAATGATGATTAAGACACTTCAAGAAATAAAAGACTCAATGTCTAAAAATGAGAAAACCCTATCAAGTGAAGTGGGAAAAACAGATAGGCAAAACCATCTTATTCCCCTAATTCCACCATTCTTTCCTTTGCTTCAATGATCAAGTATTTTCGTGTGTCACCATACACACCCATGATGATGTCTTTGAAAATCCCAAAGTCTTGAATCTCCATAAGTCATTATTTCCCCCATACTTGTATCATCTTTAGAAGCCATTATCAGCCTTCAAAGTTATCACCTTGTTTCGTATCACCTGTTCAGTACTTTCCCTTCTTCATTTCGTTAGTCAAGTGGGGGAAAGAAAGAAGTGGGCTTCTTTGCTGGGGCTGCTAGGGGCTTTGCCTACGTCGTTGAGCCATGGCTTGCGATATCGCGAGACGCGAAGCAAAAGGTCAAATTGCCTAAGCCAATACTATAATAATTCGTTCCTTGCTACATACTCCATTAGATATTGTGCAAATGTTCCTTGGTTTCTGAATTGCAATGAAAGATTCTATTAAATGGATACAACACGCAAAACAAGGCAAATACAAGCATAATATGATAAAATTGCAGGGGAAAGGGAAATTACTAAAAACTAATAAAAGAAAGGGAAAAGACATAAAAAGGGAAGGAAAACTTTCTAAAATAATTAAAGAAACTACGGAAAATATAAACAAATAAACATTACATCATGGGGTCTCGCTGCCCGGTCAGCGAGTCGGGGTCTAGGGGTGAAACACCCTGGTTAGGTGGTCTAGGGGAGAAACGCCCCCCAAACTTTTTGAAAACTAAAATTGTTGCCGAACATAACCGATGATAAGTTCCAATAATGGTCGAGTTGCGCTTAAAGTTAATATTCATATCATATCATATCATATCATATCATATCATATTTCGTTGCAAATTAAGAAAATTAATAACACGCGCAACTCGACCATGTACGTCGAACCTTCTGGAAGAATCTGGGATAATCCTTATGAAATAAGGTAACTTTAGGATTATTAAGTGAATACAACAAAAATGGTAAAGGAATCTCGGATTATGGAAGCTAATACCGCAAATTTCCAATACTAGATAAACGAGCATTTGCAACCATTTTTTGCAACAGCTAACCTTTGTGTAACGACTTTAGAAACGGTATTAAAATAACCGTTATAATAGAGTAGAAAAGGCAACAGTTTAGCAAAAGTCGTTGCAATAGAATAGAAAATACAACGATTTTGACCCATACAATCGGCTTTAGCAACGGTTTTTCCATAACTGTTGCAAAAGGTTTAATTTGACAAAATAAAAATAAACTTAACCGTTGCAAACGGTTTGATTTGATAAAAAAATTTTAACCGTGGCAAAAGATGTTCACTTCTTCAATCTAGAGCATTTTCTTTTATTTTGTTTCCTTCCGTTACTTCCCCTAAACCCCAAATACAGAATTGAATCCCCTTCTTCCCTTCTTTCTCTCTCATCTTTCTACTGTATTTTGGTAATCTCCAAAATATTAATCCTAAAGCTCCAAACACACAATCTAACAGACTAACATCTTCACTTTGGCGAAGATTCCGGCAATGGGACTCGTCAAAATTAACTTTCGTAAGATTAAAAAGCGGTGGCTGTGGTAATTCGGTGAGTTTTTGATTGCTTAATTTTGGGTTTTGATTCAAGTTCAATTTAAATTAGATACACAGATTAACATTACATTTTATTAGTGTATCAAAGTTTGGTTGGATATTTGATGGAAATTAGGATTTGTTGCTGATATTAATAACTTATATTGCTGAAATCAGAATTGAGCATTGACCATTTTCATTCATTAAGTTTATTCGAAAATGGAGGGAAAAATGATGAGCGAAAAGAGGAGTGGAAAGGAAGAATATGTAGATTCGAAATTGTGGGAGCGAACATGGATGCAGTATTCCAGAAGCAAAATCCTCAAGGTATAATTTTTTGTGTTTTTAGTTACTTCTTTATTGCAATTTGAATGTTCTAGGGTCCCATTATTGATGAATTTTGGTCATGCAATTAGCCCCTTTAAAGATTCGATTTTGTTTCAAGTAATGTAATTTCGAGTATGAATTCTGATTTCTTAAATTTTAATGGTTCTGAATTTTATACAAAATCTGAAATGTTTCGTTTTTATGTTTCTGAATTTTACACAAATGCAATTGTGCAAATTTATCAAGAATACAATTTTGAACAGTTAGGAATCGTGTTTGGAAAGATTATTTGTGTTAATTATTTTAGGAATTAATGTAGTTTATTAGGAAAAAGTCTAATGATTAGAGCTAAAATATCAAAGCTATACATAATCTACTTGGAAACTCACATGATGACTTGAAAATTACTGAACTTTATGTAACTATCTGGTGTTATCTTGTTCTCCTCTTGTCTTTGAGTGGAGTTTCATTTTGATTTCTACTTTCCATGGGAGTCTGCTATCTACTAATAATATCAGGAAAAAGATGGAAGGATGTAACATCCACTTTTAACTTTCCGTCAATAGAAACAAATGCGTCTTTTGTGCTTCGCAAATACTATTACTTATTGCTTTAACATTATGAGCAAATCTACTACTTGAAAGCACAAGGTTGATCTCCTACATCTGATACTACAACTCTGTGTCTGGTTATATCCTTTATTTGGCTTCCATAGCACTAAATTTGTTTTGTAGGGGTTTTGCAGGATATCAGTGTTGCACTCGTTTCAGATCATGGATTGCCAAAAACGGCTGCTGCACCTTCATTGGCTCAACCTGCAAATGTCAAGCAGCCTAGTGCCAATAATATAGGAACTGCATTTGAAGGTCTGTGTCTTCTTCAATATTAAATTGACCATCCTTAACATCTGCTGCTCAATATCGTAAATATGTTTCTTTTAGTTTTTGATGTTGTTCTCGTTCTTTAGTGAGATAAATGAAATATTGACATGTATTCTTATTTAGTATTTGTAATGGTTTCCTGAACAAATGCTGCTATATAAGTCTGGTTGATTCCTTCGTATTGCTACCTTGCTAAGGATTGCAAATTTTTATTTATAATCTGTTTTACAATGTTGAAACATATCTCTAAGTTTGGTTTTATTTGGATTGATCATAGCACCTAGAAAAACAGCTGTGGGGTTTCCAGTGATTGGAGTAATAGATGGAAAGTTCGATAGTGGGTATTTTTTTATAAATCACAATCGTGTAGGAAAAACTAAAAGGTGTTCTCTATAAGACGGCACTAGCAAATCAAGTGCCACAAACTTCTGTTTCAATTTGGGTGTGCATCTTTAAGTGGTTTGGGTCTTGATTGTACATGTTTCATCATTTCCTCAAATTTTGGGTTTATCTGTCTGCATTTCGATGATTTAAGTGAGCTGTTTCTACTATATTTTTTCTCTTTTACTTCCTGTTGATATATGGAGTAGCCGTTACAGCTGCACTTCTCCACCCATGCCCTGCCAACTCTCCTAAGTTATTAGTGATATTAATCTACACGGAGTGTGTTTGTGTTGTTGCATTGCTGCCGAACCTACTATTCTATGTTGCTTTTCTCCTCATTTTGCTGCAGGTACTTGAGTTTCTATTGCTTTATAGTTAACTGTTGAAAATATATGATCATTGGATCAACCTAAATGATCTTGGTAGTGGCTAAGCTTTGCTTCTGTGTAAGTCTTTCTTAATGTTTCCTTTGTTACACTTCTATTTCTCTTTAGGGTTAGGGTGTTAGGGTGTTAGGGTAAATCCTTGGTGGATTTATTCCCCTCCGATGCTTAAGTAAGTAACAGATCAAGCAATTCAGAGAGAGAGAAGTATAGAGAGAGAGAGAGCATAATAAATGCTTATAGTAACGAGAATTGAATGCGTGATGTTCTGGTTTTCTGGGTGTATTTATACCCATGGAGGTTCACTGCTTTGTCCTCCTACAGTACAAGACTGTACCTTTTCTCTTACCTTTGATACGGGAGACAGATGAATAACTAGTGTGTAATGGGGGGCTTCCCTTCCCCACTTGGCTTTTTTGCCTAATATGTTTGTGATTTCTGGATTGACACTTGTCATTCATCCATTGATTATTATTTAGTCACACAGATTGTACCATGTGGGTTTGATCTGAAACGTTGAAATGGTGTATAACATCAAAGTAAGAACACAATACCAAAATTTTGACCAATTAACGAACAAAACCCTATATTGAACCTAAAAATGAAATTTTTGACCAAAAACTTGTAGAAAATCAAGTGATAAATAACGAACAATTTTTTAACCTAAAAATTGAATTTTCGATCTAAATTACCTCCACTTGTATTTGTTGATGATTGTAGAGTGCATTTCTCGCTATTAGACTCCATTGATACGATCATAGCTCCTTCTGGCAGAGAAAGAGAGAGAATGAGAGATATTAAAGAAAAAGGAGATTGTCGATTTGCGTATAATTGGTTTGATGTGAGACAATTTTTTGATTAAGCAAAGCTTAAAAAATAAGGGTTTTTATATATATAATTGTAGCCCTCATATTTAGTTACTATTATATCTAACGGTGATAAGGAAAGTTTTCATGGTTCTCATATAATTGGAGTTCTCACAGGATCCTCTATATATATATGTATATACAATGTTATGATTATTTTATTTATTTTTTTGAAAAAAAAAATAGACAAATAAATTTTTTTTTTTACAATGTGAACATATGTATATGTAACAAACTATGAAAACATACAATGCAACAAAATATACAATAGAAAATAAATATAAAACATTTTTAATAAAAAATAATAAACTTAAAAATGAGACTACATTTGCAAGTGTAATATAGAACATATATAGCAAATAGAAAACAACAATGCCATTTATAAAACATGATGAGTTTTATATAACATAAGAATATGACATAAAATAATACTTGTGGAACATAAGGTATATATTATAAAACAATTGATGCATGTATGTCAGAGAACATAATGATAAAATTGCCAGCTTTTAATGATACAAAATATATTGATAAGTAAATTTGTGAAGAATAACTTCACTGGATGACAAACTACTAGACCAAGTTCTACTAAGAGTGAGCGAAGATGAAGCGTGTCAGTAACAGTGTATGCCACGGCACGGTACTCAGCTTCTCTGGAAGATTTGGAGACCGTAGGTTGCTTTTTTGGACGCCATGAAATAAGATTATCATCGAGAAAAATGGCATAACCATTGGTAGAACGACAACTATCCGGGCACCCGGCGTAATCAGCATCAGAATAAGCAATCATGATGGTAATATCTCTGGATGGACGAAGCCATAAGCCATAATCTGCAGTGCCTAACAAGTACCTGCAAACGCGCTTAACAACAAGAAGATGTGTAGTACGAGGAGCATGCGTAAACTGTGAAACTAAATGTACAGCATAAGTAAGGTCAGGTCGAGTCATAGTTAAGTATTGTAAAGCCCCTACCATACTGTGGTACTCTGATGAATCCGCAAGTAATTCACCATCAGTGTGAGAGAGTGTCGTTCTAGACGGAAGAGGGGTACGGACAGGTTTGGCGTATGTAAATGAAATTTATGTTTTAAATCATGAGTGTATTTTTGTTGACTTAGGAAAAGACCCTTAGGTGTACGGACAACCTGTATTCCAGGAAAATAATGAAGATCCCCCAAGTCCATCATAGCAAACTGGGTAGCAAGTAAGGAAATGCAACGATGAACTAAAGTAGGGGAATTCCCTGTAACGACATTCATCAACATATAATAAAAGATATAAAAGATACAAAGTGTCCTGGCCACGACGAAAAATGAACATAGAATTATCAGATGGACAACAAAAGAAGCCCTGTCGTAAAAGAAAACTACTAAATCGATGAAACCAAGCCCTGGGTGCCTGTTTGAGTCCATATAAGGCTTTACGAAGATGACAAACATGTGATGGATATTTAGGATGAGAGAACCCCGGAGGTTGTTTCATATACACCTCCTCTGCCAAATAACCGTGTAAGAAAGCATTTTTAACGTCTAACTCACGAATGATCCAACCACAAGAAATAGCAAGAGAAAGAATAAGACGGATGGTGGTAGGTTTAACAACAGGGCTAAAAGTCTCATCAAAGTCCACACCTTCTTGTTCGTTATTCCCTTGGGCAGCTAACCTCGCCTTTTTCCGCTCAACAGCCCCATCAGAATTGTATTTTTTCTTATAAACCCATTTTGAACCAACCACATTTTTAGCCATGTCATACGGAACCAAATCCCAAGTGTTATTAGTGATTAGCGCATTAAACTCTTCGGCCATGGCTTGACGCCATTCAGGATCTTTATTAGCTTTAGAAAAACAAGTAGGGTCCGGAGGAGTAACTATTGCACTAAATGAGACAAAATCCTGGAATTGCTTTGGGAGAAAGATACCATCATTAGCTCGTGTTTGCATAGGATGAGACAAAGAAATAACACTAGTGGAGGAGGGAATGGAAACACTAGAAGGGGGCCCGGTGGAAGAGGAGACAACGGGACTTGGTGTTGGACTATGTGTGGAGAGTGGGAAGGAGGAAACTGGGGTGGGCGAACTATAGGACAAAGGTGGCTGCGAAGAGGTGATGGGGGAGGCTGTGTGTTGTGGGGAAGTAGAGGGTGGCGTGTTAGGCAGCGAAGACCGCAGCGGGGCTGCGGTGGAGAGTGAAGGACCATAAGGGGGCTGCGGTTCAAGCTGGACAGCAGCGTCAAGTGGAGAAGAAGGTGTAGGAATGTCAATAGAGCGTGAACTAGGAAATGTAGCATCAGATGCTATGGATGGGTATGTAGGAGAGTCATTAGAAAAGAGTGTGGGACTCCAAGACTCAACAAAAGAACGTGAAGCGTCGGGTGATTGTGATGAGGACTCAACTAAAGATGCATATGGGAAAACCGACTCATGAGAGGTAACATGACGACTCACATAGACACGACCCGTTTTAGGGTCTAAACACCTATACCCCCTTATAATGAGGAGCGTAACCAAGAAAAACACACCTAACAGACTGAGGAGACAATTTGTTGGAGGGTTTAGCTGGAAAATTAGAAAAGCACTCACAACCAAAAACACGCATGAAGGAGTAATCCGGAGGCTTGGAAAATAATTTCTCATACGGAGATAAATTATTCAAAAAAGGAGTTGGCAATCGATTAATGATATAAGTAGCGGTATAAAGTGGATCAACTCAAAAGGTAAGAGGCATATTGGCATGAATGAGCATGGTCCGAGCTAACTCAACCAAGTGACCATGCTTTCGCTCTGCTACTCCATTATGTGCTTGGGTATCAGGGCACGATTTACGAAAATAGACCCCTATTTTCCAAAAATCCTTTGTAAATTTATGATTATCATACTCTCGCCCTCCATCACTTTGGAAATATTTAATAGTAGTATCAAATAAATTTTCAACCAAAGCCTTAAAACCCAAAAAATGATCAAAAACTTCAGATTTATTTTTCGTTGGATAGATCCAAGTAAAGCGAGAAAAATCATCAATAAAACTTACATAATAACGATACCCAATATTTGATGGAAAGGGTGATTGCCAAACATCATGAACAAAAGTTTATCACACGAATGAATTACATCATTAAACGGTAAACATTTCAACTTTCCTAATTTGCAGCCAACACAATCATGAACAAAAGATGTAGCCGTAACAATGGCTTTATTTTTCCTAAGAGTTTCTAAGACACGATCTCCACAATGACGTAGACGTTGGTGCCAGATTGGACCAGTGGTAGTACGAAGAGCAAGAGAGGAAGCTGGTGGTGATGTAGAAGTGGATAGAGGATAGACATGACCATTAAAGGAAGCTCGAAGAAGTACCTCCCCCGAAGTTTGATCCTTGACACAAAAAGAATTTTTATCAAAATTAATAGTGCAATTGTTATCCTCACACAATTTTTAGACCGACATCAAATTATATTTCAAATTAGGGACATGGAGAACAGATTTTAAATGCAAAGGACGACCCAAAGAGTTTAACGACGTATCACCAACATGAGCTATAGGAAGATTCGTACCATTAGCAACTTTAAAATGAATTGGTCCAATATAATTAGTTTTAGAAGACAGAGTACCTTCATTATTAGTCATGTGAGAAGAAGCACCCGAGTCAGGGTACCAAAAGGACTCATTAGTCTCTCCCGGGGGCATAGCTACTAAAGCAGGTGCAGATTGAGGAGAATAACGAGAAGGGCAATTTTGAGCAGAATGGCCAGGATGAAAACAAATTTGACATACAATGGGGGGATTAGAACTAGATACCCCCTCAATTGATGGATTTCCTGCAGGTACACCATGAAAAACACAAGTAGAAAGAGCAACAATACTATCAGATGACAAAACCGACTTACTAAATGCTATACCTGAATTTAAGGGTTGTGTTTGAGCTGAAGGTTGGTTTTGCACACTCCCATGGTTCCTTTTTGTCATATGATACGCGACATACTACTCCATTAAAATCAATCCTTCTTTTTAATAGAAATTTGATATGCATGACCAAGATGATGGATTATGTAAGGTTGAATTTTTTTTGTTTTTTTAATGAATGTTCAAATTTAGAGGTTAAATAAAAGAATGAATTCAAATGTTATATTGTCTTAATTAAATTATGTAATTAATACATCTTTAATCAATTTAGGCAATATATTTTATTTTGAATATCATCAAATTTCATCACAAAATTTCTTGAATATCAAATGTAACACATAATTTATTTATGTGACAAAATTTTAGATTAAAAAGAGAGAGAAAGAATAATTTGTAGGGTGCTACAACTAAAGTGTAGAAGAAGACTAGAGAGAGAGAGAGGAGGATGAAGAGAGAGAGAATTAAGTTTGAATGTTAGAGAGAGAATGAGAATTGAAAAATACAAAGATGTGTTCAGATATGTGTCTTATATAGTAGTTCTTTTAATAATTATAAATTGATCAAAATTTTATTAATTTTAAGAATAAAAGATAATAAATTGTTATAAAATATTAAGGGTCTGTTTGGTAGGGCGTAATACATTTTTACAAGAAAATATTTTTCCGTGAAAAAACTTTTACATTGGAAAATTCATTTTCATACAAAATTTCCATTGTTTTGTTGTATGTAAAATGATTTTACATTTTAAATTTAAACATTTATCATTGTTTGGTTAGATGAAAAATCAAAAATTTCAATTGTAAGGAAAAGTATTTTCCTTCCAAGTGTGATGGAAAATTTTCTCCTCCCAATTTTGGGGGAAAATGTTTGCAACCTGGTGGAAAACCATTTTAAACTCCAAGTTTTACACTTTAATATTTTACCCCAAACCAAACGATGTATAATGGGAAAACTGTTTTCGGGAAAAACGTTTTACGCCTACCAAACGGACCCTAAGTGTAATTAAAAAAACATTAGGTTTAATTGATATTTACAAAACATTAGACATATTCCACAGAACATTAAGTTTACAACAAAAAATGCACTTAATTCTATAAAATATACTTAATGTTTTATTAAAGACACCTGATGTGTTATGTTTTTTTGACTAATCAATATTTTATAAAATTGAACTATTGTTTTATCCGAAGAAAAACGTGTGCATATCTCATGATATACACCCGGGTGTACAATCGAATTTCTATGTTACGTTTATGGTGTTTTATTTTGTTTGTTATACTACGAGTATTTTTTTTATTATACAAGTGTTCCTATATTGTTAGTACTCTTTGCAAGAGTCTCATACTCTCATGAACAAGGTTATTATCTCAATTTAAAAATACAAATTATGTGTAGCGACAACATATAACATTTGAAACGAAATGCGAAAACTTAACCACCAATCCATAATAAATTTGATGTTTAATGTTTTAAAGTAATATATAATAAAGCCATGTAATCATTTATGGTATGAGCTTTTAATATGCATCACTATCACCAAAACTATGAGAATACTCAATATTGTTATTTTTATCCCGAGTCATTTGCTGCTGTTTTTCTTTCTTAATTAATAACTTATCACATTACAACCCATGCAATTTAATTTTGCACTAAATAAAAAACACATAATGAAAGGAAACAATAGTATATTTCATAATTTTAGCCGACTGTAATACTCCATATATTCACGTATTTTGAGAATTTAATTTTATATTTTATGTGAATATTTTTATTATTTTTATTAAAAAATTAAGTTAAATAAATATATTAAAGAAAGAAAAATTAATTAATTTTTATCTAAAATAATTATTTATTTTTTTTTCTGAAGTTAATAAGTTATATTTTATGTCACTTTAAATTTTATTAAAGACGTATCTAATTTTAGAAATTTTCAAAGTTTCCATAATTGTTTTAAAGCAAGGGCACAAAAGTAAGTTCAAACATTAAGGCTATTTATGTAATTTCATCAAAACATAATTTAAGCCTATAAATACCCCTTAAAACCACAATTTTCAGATTTAAAAAGTGCAATTTGTGATCTAGGATTTCAAAAAAAAAAAAGAGAGAGAGAGAAAAAAGATTTTGGAATTTCTTAAAAAAGAAGGAAAAAAACCCGACAAGCTTCTTCTTCCTTGTTGCTCGCCCCCTCATCACCGACTACTACCCCTGTGCTGCCTCGTCGCCGACTCCTGCCACCGCCAGCTGCCTTACCTCTTCCCCTATTTTGGTATATTTTTTCGGCCCTTATATTAACAAAAAAAATTTTTCTTCCTTTTTTCTTTTTAATTCAATCTTGCATAAATTCATGTTTATAATTATGTTTAAGCATTGTTTATGCTAAAATCTACTCTAGCTAGCAAATCTTAGCTAGTTCTGGCTATATCTAAATAATTCTAGTTTTCGTTTGCTTTGATGCAGGAACAAAATAATGCAAGGATGGGAGTGGGGGAGACACCAGATGTGTTGACGCGGAAAACCCCCTTAAATCAGGGTAAAAAACTGCAGGTGGCTTTGAGTCCACCAGTCCACTAGTTAAGAAAGTAGTTTACAATTACAATGTATGATGCTAGCTAGGTAGTTATTATCTATTGTTGCTAAGTATCTAGCTTGGAAATGTAAATAGAATTTAAGTTGTACGTACAATTGAATAAATAATAAAGAAAAGTATTAATTCTCCGATGATAATTGAGTGTCTTCTGCTTTTTTCCTCCTCCTATTTATAATAAACTGCCTTCCTAGCCGTTTTTCCTCCTTTGAGTTGGTTACTGCCTTTGGAACGTATCTGGCTTGAATTATGGACTAGATTCGGGCTGGTTTGAAAATACCATCCCTATTTTCGTGGCATGATCTTTTCCATATCTTTGAATCAACTTCCACATTCTTCTCCTTCTAGAAGCTCCTGAGAATATTCTTCCTTTGACTCCTC
The DNA here is from genome assembly GCA_016808085.1 of Suaeda aralocaspica. Lineage (NCBI taxonomy): Eukaryota > Viridiplantae > Streptophyta > Magnoliopsida > Caryophyllales > Amaranthaceae > Suaeda > Suaeda aralocaspica. Next base: position 91,720 of record PYUH01000030.1, on the reverse strand, counting down.
GAATTGCGGACCCATTATCTGATTGATTCAAACCTGTAGCTGCTAGCTGGCAACCAAGCTAGATTATAGGTAGGAAATATAGCCATAACAAGCATGTTTTATAGTTTTAATAATGTTTTATAAGTTATGAACATGTTTTAGGATGTAAAATTTATGTTTATAAAATTGTTCATAAAACTATAAAAATTAGGGTTTTTAAAGTTATGAAATTTTTTTAGTTTTATGATTTTTAATACTCTAAACTTTCATATTATGATCATAGTTTGTTGTAGTATTCATTTGTGATGATTTTATGAAGGTTAGATTTCTTGTTAAAAGCTTTAAAGTTAATTAATATTTCTATCAAATTTTTAAAACATGAAAACTAAGAGAAAAAACTATTATGATCGGATGAACATGTTTTGAGTATGAAATTTTATCTTAATGTATAGAATATATGAATGATGATAGTATAATATTCTAAATGTGTTTTGTGCTTAAATTATGAAGTTTGATAAGGTTTTGATGAGTTTTAAACTAAAAGATATTAAAATGTGTTTAATTTATGTATAATAAAAATAGTAAAACATGAAATAATAAGTTATAATTGTTTTTAGTACACCAAAATATTATATGATGATCTTAGGACATGAAACTAATATTTTAGGATCAAGTTATAATATTTAGATGGGTTCTAAAAGGTTTTTAAGAAACTTTACGAAGCTGCCATGTTTGGAAAATCATCGAAAACTAAGTGTTTTGCAAAGGAAAAAATAAAAATAGAGTATGGAATTGAATAGAGACCATATAGGGAAGGTTTTGGACAAGTTTCCATTGTATATAGTTAGTTCAAATTTGTTGTAGAAGTTAGACAAAGTGGTTTAATTTAGTTTTGATTTTTCCCATGTAGGAGAATTTGAGTTAAGCGATTTCTAGTAGTAGTGGCGGATCACCGTTATTACACAAGGTACGTAAGTACTAAAGGCATATATACAAGTAGATTTCATGCTAGATTTGTTGATTTTTATATGCTATGTGCTATAGACATTTTAAAGGTTGATGCTTGGTTGATTTGAGAATGACTTGCATCAGAACTTATGAAGCATGAAAGTATGAACAATATGTTTAGTATATCCAGTTGACATTCAGTATTTATAGTATTGTAATTGCATTATGAGAAATTGGAATGTTAAATTATTTCTGTAGTTTGACTAATAGTCAATAAAGAAGAAAGGAAAAATAGTTTAGTTGATTAATTACTTGATCAACATGAAAGGTAGTTAGTGAATTTCTATTCACATTTTTTAAAGGAGCAAATGAGCAAATAGTTAGCCACTTACAGTTAATATGTGGTAAAGGAAAGTTTAGTTAAATAAGGACACACAAAGATTATTTTAGAGTCACATTAAAAATCAAGATAATCAATATGGTGTTGCTTGTTGCTATGCATGCTTGTATGTGTTATTGAGTGTGAGTCATAACATTTGTTAAACCTGTTAATCACGTAAAGTGAAAGAGGATTCGCACCAAAACTCTTGGAACGTATATACCTTGAGTATGAACAATTGGGGGGGGGGAGTTATGGGTGTTTACTGTAACTTCTAATCGGTATACAAGTCGTTGTACTCTTTTATATTTTTAAATGCGCTGAAATTCCGTCACCTCATATGACATAGGTAATACCTTCTTGGAGTTGCTCCCAAGTTGGTGTCCAATAGGGCGATTTTTGAGGGAAGAAAACCCGTTCGATGCGAAATCCAAAGATCTAAATATAATAAATAATTTTTAATTAGTTGAGTCTATGCACGTGTATGTAGTGCTGGCAATGGTAAGAAGTATGTGTTGTTTATTCTTTTCGTTTCTTTTATTGTTAATCATGTTATGCATAGTCTCTAGTATTTATGTACTCAGCTTTGCTGATTGTGTGTGTTTGTGTGCATGGCTTTATCTTTGACTTAGCCCTACGACGACCCATTTCAATGGCGAGTAGTTGTCTAAAATAATGAGAAAGGTGCAGCTATAGGTGGGCATAGTCAATCATGCTAGGATTGAGTGATGAACGCTTGCATTGTAGTTTTCTTAGCTTGTGTGGACTTGCTATTTATTTATTGATATTGTTGACTTTTGGATTTTTCAAAGTTTAAAGTTTATTTGGTTTTGAAGGGTTGTTAATACGGTTCTGAATTCTAATAAAGATTTATTTTGGTTTTATTCTAGTTTTGATCTTAGTTTGAGAGTTCTTTGAGTTTATTTTGGTTTTGAAATAAAAGACTTCCGCTATAGTAATTTGATAAAAGCCTTAGTCGTGATCTCGATGGCGGTAATACTTTGGTTTTTCCTAGTTAAGTAGGAAGTATATTTATTATTGTTTTCTACTTTGTTTATATTATATTTTCGAAAATTTAAAGGAGGAAGTTAGGAAATTCCTAGGTGTTACACCGACCTGGAGCATTGCCTGTCAGTTGAAAGATTAAACCAACTTCTTCCAATTAAATTACTCCGAAATGTATAACCCCACTAACTTAACTTATACCCCCTCTGTTTTATTCTATTTTTTACATTTCAACACTTTGACCATGTTTACACTTTATACGTAAATAAAAACATATTCATATAAGATCTTATTTGATTCGTTTTGATTTATCCTGTTTGAATATTATAATTATTACAAATACAAAATTAGAGTTGTAAATATTAAAAAAATTATATTGGCAAAAGTGTATAAATGGAACGTACAATTGAAACGGATGGAGTAATATGCTTGCAACAGTTTAAACATAACAAACATAATGAAACGGAGGGACTAATTCTTTATAAATAATTCTAAAAAAATTCAACCTCGATCTATAAGTTGGTATAAATTTCATATGTATCAGATTTCGAGGCTATCAGATATCAGAAAGTATTGAGTCAGAAACATTGCGCTTAAATACGAAAAGCATTTGTTTCATACAATTCCAACTGTTTGTCTCCAAGTCTCTTATGCCCAAATAAATGTATACAGCGAAACCAAAATTGCCAAACATATGAATATGTACACAGCATCCTTGACAAATGTAAACGGAGAAAACTTTTACCTACAAATCATCATCATCATCATCATCATCATCATCATCATGTTTGTCAAGCCACAAGTATCTATTACATAGTTTCAGTTTCATAAATATTNAGTTATGGGTGTTTACTGTAACTTCTAATCGGTATACAAGTCGTTGTACTCTTTTATATTTTTAAATGCGCTGAAATTCCGTCACCTCATATGACATAGGTAATACCTTCTTGGAGTTGCTCCCAAGTTGGTGTCCAATAGGGCGATTTTTGAGGGAAGAAAACCCGTTCGATGCGAAATCCAAAGATCTAAATATAATAAATAATTTTTAATTAGTTGAGTCTATGCACGTGTATGTAGTGCTGGCAATGGTAAGAAGTATGTGTTGTTTATTCTTTTCGTTTCTTTTATTGTTAATCATGTTATGCATAGTCTCTAGTATTTATGTACTCAGCTTTGCTGATTGTGTGTGTTTGTGTGCATGGCTTTATCTTTGACTTAGCCCTACGACGACCCATTTCAATGGCGAGTAGTTGTCTAAAATAATGAGAAAGGTGCAGCTATAGGTGGGCATAGTCAATCATGCTAGGATTGAGTGATGAACGCTTGCATTGTAGTTTTCTTAGCTTGTGTGGACTTGCTATTTATTTATTGATATTGTTGACTTTTGGATTTTTCAAAGTTTAAAGTTTATTTGGTTTTGAAGGGTTGTTAATACGGTTCTGAATTCTAATAAAGATTTATTTTGGTTTTATTCTAGTTTTGATCTTAGTTTGAGAGTTCTTTGAGTTTATTTTGGTTTTGAAATAAAAGACTTCCGCTATAGTAATTTGATAAAAGCCTTAGTCGTGATCTCGATGGCGGTAATACTTTGGTTTTTCCTAGTTAAGTAGGAAGTATATTTATTATTGTTTTCTACTTTGTTTATATTATATTTTCGAAAATTTAAAGGAGGAAGTTAGGAAATTCCTAGGTGTTACACCGACCTGGAGCATTGCCTGTCAGTTGAAAGATTAAACCAACTTCTTCCAATTAAATTACTCCGAAATGTATAACCCCACTAACTTAACTTATACCCCCTCTGTTTTATTCTATTTTTTACATTTCAACACTTTGACCATGTTTACACTTTATACGTAAATAAAAACATATTCATATAAGATCTTATTTGATTCGTTTTGATTTATCCTGTTTGAATATTATAATTATTACAAATACAAAATTAGAGTTGTAAATATTAAAAAAATTATATTGGCAAAAGTGTATAAATGGAACGTACAATTGAAACGGATGGAGTAATATGCTTGCAACAGTTTAAACATAACAAACATAATGAAACGGAGGGACTAATTCTTTATAAATAATTCTAAAAAAATTCAACCTCGATCTATAAGTTGGTATAAATTTCATATGTATCAGATTTCGAGGCTATCAGATATCAGAAAGTATTGAGTCAGAAACATTGCGCTTAAATACGAAAAGCATTTGTTTCATACAATTCCAACTGTTTGTCTCCAAGTCTCTTATGCCCAAATAAATGTATACAGCGAAACCAAAATTGCCAAACATATGAATATGTACACAGCATCCTTGACAAATGTAAACGGAGAAAACTTTTACCTACAAATCATCATCATCATCATCATCATCATCATCATCATGTTTGTCAAGCCACAAGTATCTATTACATAGTTTCAGTTTCATAAATATTGTTCAGGTCACTGCCAAAAGGATAAGGTGGAAAGATAGACAGGGTAGTTGTTGAGAATTCTGCCCACCTCTGTCTATGTAACCAAAATTTATATGTACAGATTCCAATGACAGTAGCTGGATGAAACTCAGGCGTGAAACTTATAAGCATGTCGAGGCTTTTAAAGTTCGTTTATTTTTTCCTAGAATTATCACAATTACAGTCACATCATCATGGTATTTCCTCCTCCTTCCTGGTGGAATATTCATGAGCTCTTCCATGCTGAATCCTGCAAAGCAGCACAAATCTAGCTTCATATATCTGAAACTTATTGCAAAATATTGAATAGATTCCAGAAGAAACATATTATGGACAATCTCAGGGTAGCTAAATTACAAAGCTTAAAAAATAGAGTACCTGAACAATCTGCAGCTCTAATGAAAAGTTGCTCCAGCAGAAACTTTGATGGATCACCTGAAGGATTTTTTGATATGAACGAATGGACCAATGCAACAACCTCGTCATTGGTAAAGAAGTCAAATAGACCATCACTTCCAAGTACAACAAAGTGATCTGATCTTGTGATTCTGTGAACATTTACAGCAGGACTAGTAGATACATAAGGCGGACTTGTTAAATTTCTAACTCTGAGAATTCCCATCAGTGCATCATTCAATACTTTCTACAAACATGAATACACCTTATCAGAAAAGCTGATTCACACAAATGAGCAGGGAAATTGGGGTAATCTTAGTATTTTGTGCATTGACAATGTTATGCACATTTAAAAATAGCTTCATGGTTTCTTGGGAACTTTAATATATAAAGTTATAAACCATACCCACATGACGAAATCAAGCCACATACAGTCATTCAGTTGCCATACCAAAATACTTTACTGTCATCAATTAAATTTTATTTTACTTATTTATTTATTTAGTTAGTTAGTTTTTGGATTATCATCATCAATCGACTGTTACTAAAGTTGTTCAACGAAGGGACCACTTTTAATTTATTTGTTTTAAAAAATACATACCTTCTTTAAGTATCCAACACCAAATGCACGAGTGACTTTCAACTTTCCTTTCACTTTTCCACCAGTGATTGTTTCCGGATCATCACAATGATTTGATAGAAGTTTAGATCTCTCAGCCTCATTATCAGTTGTATGAATATCCGTAAGCTGGATAGCTTTTAATCTTTCAGTCTCTCCAACACTAGAGCCACTGCACTCTGTTGCGACAACAATTCTGCTATCACCTAAATTCAAGGTATACAGATCTTTACCAACAAGCAGTGCAACCAGAACACAAGATCCAACAGATACGAGGTCAGGGCGGTCTTCCATATCCTGCTCAACCATAGACAAGAAGTCATTCTCAGCTTGACTAAGAGCTCGTTGAAGGCACTCTAACACTCCTTGTTTGAAATAGTCAGATGATGTATGTAACTCTGTGCTAGAATCCTGGTGATTAAAAGCATCAAACCCAACATCCTTTCTACCATCTATTCTCAAACAACGTTTCCTAAGATCAGAAATATCACCATTTTCTAGTACATTCTGGAACGAATCATTTGAAGCCAAAGAATAGGATACTTCAGCCCAATCGTCTTGTTTATTATCCCAATTAAATAAGTTGAAGTTCATTAAAAAGGTATCATAAAGTGTTCCAGCTAAGTAATCAGCTGCATCTCTTCCATTAAATCCATCATAAACACCACAAAAGAGCCATCCATCTTCTTCAGAGCAAACAGCTTGAACCCTATCTTCGCCAGCAGCTCCACCAGCAACTTGCACTTCCATAGCATTGAGAAATCCTTCACTTGGGGAAGGAGCACTCGTGAACTTAAGATAAGAATCACTGTCAGGCGATTCACCAAAAGAAGATGGACTAACGCTCAAGTTTGATAATGTACTCTGGATAGAAGATGGTAGCAAGTCCACTTTAGAAGAAAGTGATGGAGACGATGGAATCCTGCGGAATGCATTGGGTGAATCCCAGCTAGGAAGTAGCTCAGAACCGATTATTCCTTTGCAAATGTTGGTGTTAGCTAACGTAGCATTAGCACTAATGGCAGCACCAGAAAGACAGGTGAAGGACCCCCTAGTTCTTCTAAGTCGTGGCTTAGGGAGGATTTCATATCCACTAGAATCTTCACAGGTAGTTTTCTTTCCATCACACTGATAACCAAAACTCACTTTGATTTCTCCTTCAGCAGAATTTACAGGATCTCCAAACATTGTGCCTACGAAAGAACTATTGAAACTTAAATAAATGATCCATAAGGCTGAAATGCTTGATGTATGAGTTAAGATAACACTGATGATCAGTTTATCACTAATTAATACTGTATAATATATGCATTCATATAACAGGAAGCTCGAATCTCTAACTCTAGTAATCCTGGTATAGCTTATGTATTATTAAAAGTAAGTTGAGCAACAGGATTGGCTTGTTGTCAAGCAAATATATGCAAGACTAAATAAAAAACCTATATATGACAAAATATGTCAAATGCTTCTTTTTACCGACCACTAAACCCAAAAAAAAAAAATAGTCACCATACATCATAAGCCTTAAACTACAGGTCAACTTGAAGTCTTTAAGTTAAGATTTTTCAGAACGCCATGAATATATCAAGTTAAAATACTTAAAAATTAGATGTCGGCAAAACAGCCATTTGAAATATTGAAGATACAATTTGTTCATAATATGTTATGCTTATGGTACATGGAGACAAGAGAGGGGAAATAATTGAAAATAGAGATAAATCTAAACTCACTTTAAGGGAAATTTAAAAATAAAATAAAAACTCATTGATATAAAGCAACTTTATTATTCAAATATAACACCTTTAACATAAATGGAGAGCAACCACGGGGGTGTTGTGTGACCGAAACATTCCTTTAAAGTTGAAGGGAAAATTCTACAGGATCGCCTCTACGAATGCTCTGCAGTAGCAAATGTTGGGCTTACAAAAAGGAGCACATTCAAAAGATAGGGGTTACAGAGATACGGATGTAGAGCTGGATGTGAGGGAAAACTCTAAAGAATAGAATCAGAAGTGAAGTCTTCAGCATGAAAGTTGGTGTTGTAGACAATATAAGCAACCTATGGGAAAATTGCCTGCGTTAGTTTGGACATGTGAGATGAGTGGGCTTAGGGAGATCTCAAACAAGGTAGGGGGAGACCAAATATGGCATGGTTGGAAGGTGTAACAAAAGACATGAAGGTTTTGAATTTACAGGAAATGAGGCTTTCGATCGCAGGGGATGGAGGAGGAAAATATATGTGGATGACCACATGGAATGAATAAATTTTGATTTATGTAGTCAAACCCAATTGTGGGACTAAGGCTTTGATTGATTGATTTAACACCTTTAACATAAGCAGGATTTACGTATCAAAGTTCACTATTTGCACCATCTAGAGTAATGAATAGCTTACACCACATCCTTGGAAAACCTTTCTATTAAACTTGTTATCATCGCCATGCCATATGTAGTTTAGGAGGGCATTGCTGTACCAAAATATAGGTTCATTGCCTGGCTCATGATGCAGAAGACATAACCTACTAGAGACAGGTTATATAAGAAGCAAATCTTTGGGCATATACTTTCTGTGTACTATGTGGTCAAGTTTATGAGTGTGCCAACCTATTCTGGGAGTGTACTTACGATTCCACATGTGTTGGGAGTGTTTTGAGTTGGCTGGGAATACAATGCTCTAAATGTTCTATGTAAGACACCATCCTTTGGTGTAGGAAAGCCATTAAAGGTTCAAAGCCTTTCATAAAAATGACAGTTGTAACCAGTTTAGCCGTGATATATCTGGAAGGAAAGAAACCAAGCTCTCTGGAACGGTAAAGTAACTAGGTCTGTCGTCCTAGTAAGTGTAAAACAAAAAGAGTTTCTGCACCGAACTTAATTCTATGCTGAGACAAAACACATAGCATGTAGTTGGCTTGAAAACTGTGGTGTAAACTTGTAATCTGTGTTAGTTTAAGGCCTTACTCTGAGGTCTTAGGTTTGTAAATATGTTTTTGATGAATAACAAACCTAATTTCTTACCAAAATAAAACTAGTTATCATTCCTCAACCATCCTTCTGTATTAAGTGCATCGAACTGAATAGATGCATATAACAAAATCTGAATATATGCAACCTTATGGAAGAAATTTCATAACTTCAACAAGTTAGCATAGAAGCTCCTACTAAAGAAAGGCTGGAAATGCATCCATACAACTATCTATACACCAACATGAGGACAAGGCAGCCATCCCAAATTAACAGAAATCGCAGTCCTAGATCTGCCGCAAATTTCTTAACACTTTTCATTTTAGGGTCCCTTAAATCTACTTCAGAGTTTATATTCCTTTTTTCTCTCTATGCCCAATTAGTGCAATTATGTCCGACTCCCTGCACTTTCTCTAACTGTTTTGTTCACTGTCTACACAATTACAATTGTTTATTCTAATTTTAAGAACTATTCTTAAACTCCACACAAATCAAAAGCGTGAAGATGAATCTAGGGCTGAGGCAATGATAAATTTCTTTAGATTAGCCATGTTTGCCCAAAAACTTAATCTCATCAATCAACACACCAATATTAACAAAAACAAAACAAGTTTTATTACATCCTGATATGCTAAAAACCTTCTAATTTGAATATAAGGCTGCCATTCACATTCGGGTTCTTGGTGGTTTTGCCTATGGGTTTTTCCCACTACACTTGCTACGATTTTTCTCATTTCAGGCTTTTAAGTGCTTTTAAGCATTTGTGTTTCCCGTGCTTTTAGTTATACTTGGCCTACAATGATGGAACATCACGTTTTTGAAAGTTTCTTGATTAATAGATTCAATCTAGGACGTTTCTTGGAGCTTCTAAAGATAGAATTTCAATTTCGAAGCAATGCAGTATGTCTGACTTTGAAGATTTTTCATTGACAGTTGGCTTTGAGTTAGAAGCCGTGTGAATATGCGTTGGAAAGCTTATTGAATCTACTTTCAGGGAAAAATATTTCAAAAATTCAGAAAAATACGGAAGATAATGATTTATCCATTTTTCTGCTCGGCTGTCAAACTGGAAATCAGCTTTTAGTTAGATCTCTTTTATCTGGAGTCCAAGTATAGTTAGTATTTGTTCTAGGACGTGTTTAGTGTTTTGTTTTGTGATTTTTATTTCCTAATTTATTTTATTAGTTAGATAAGATCAAGTTGTGCAAGCTGATTGTGCAATTTGATTATGTTTGTGTGTGTGTGGACGGTTTTGGATAGGCACAAGTGGGACAAGTAGACGTGCAACTTGTGTTTATTAGAGTTTGTTTAGGATTTTATTTTGCTTAGGATATTATTTGACTTTGAATTGGAGGATTGTTCCAATCTTATTCCTATAAATACCCTTTTTGTTTGTCAATAAAAAAAAAGAGTTGAATTTTGAGTAAAATTTAGGCGTTGCCTTTGTTGGGTTTTTCCCTAGAAACTTCACTTTTACGATTGTGGATTTCGATTGTGGATATCCTGGTTACCTTTATTGATCATAAACCAATTCATCTACCTAAAAGAGAGGAAGTTGCGTGAGTTTTTGAACGTAAAACCCCAAAAATTTGAACATATTTCCTTGCCCAATGAACGTTCTTAACATTGTGAGTTCTAAATCCTGTTAAGGGCTTAAAATTCACAGCAACTTCCCTAGGCTATTAGGAATTTTTAGATGGTGTTACACCAATCCAAAAACATGTAACTGTAGACTTAAACATCAAGTGCACTCCATTTAAGGAGTGTCCTATTGACGTAGGTAGTAATAATCGGGTTGTCTTTAGCTCTCATAAACATGTAGGTTCTGCTACGCTTTCCAAGAGATGCAACGTCATAATAATGCTTCAAAAAGATTAACATCAAAGCAGCACATAGTTACAAGATGAAAACCACACAACAAGACATGGCTTACACATGATAATATGACATAATGCATTATTCACAGTTTAGCACAACAGCATTCAGCCACCAGGCCTCATGATAAACACTTTATCAACTGCCATTATACAAACAACGTCAATGTGTAACATTCAAAACTATTGTTTCTTCTATCTCACCAAGAGTTACCAAGCACATTAAGATATTTTCTTACCCACCAAGAATTCATTGGCTGACAGGACTTAAATGCTTGTAAAGAAAGTATTTCAATCGATTTGGTATGATAAAATATCAAAATTCTCATCATCCCTTTCGTCATAAAGACAAACATGACATAACTGATAAAATTAAATGGAAAAGGATAGCTAGTGATTAAGTTTTTCTAAAGCAGATGTGTGGCTTTGTAAATTAGAGATATTTACTGGAAATTTTTTTTTTTTACTCCTTCCATCCCAATTTATGAACACTTATGATTTTTCCAGGGTCATAAAACACATATTTTATCATAATTATTTATAAATCTAGTAGTGAAAGATGATGTTAACAATAAACACTAAAATTTTAATTAAGGGCCATCAATTTCATTTTTACATCTACAAATCACTTCGGACTAACGTTGGATATTTTTATACTAAATATCATGTAAGGCATATTTCCTCAATTGAGAGCAAATTATTATATCAATATCCCCAACAAAGACTAAACACCCATCGACACATCATAACATTGAACGAGTAAACAAAATCTAATAAATGTCCAAAATTGGACGAGAAAAGGTTCTGAAAAAACTTCAAAAATTAACAAATTTATTTCAAAACTACACCATCAGCAAAGAGTCAAATACTAAGAACCATATCCAATCCGAAGTTTCAATCATAAAACACAAAGTTTTCGCTCAAGCATAAATCATACATTTTTCCAAACTGATAAAGATTTGATGATTAAAACATTATCCAATAAATGTTCAATTTTGGCGTCTACAAGCATTTATTCATCAAGACTCAATTAACCCATCATCAATAGCCCAATTCTAGTGCATAATCCAAAAGCAAAATAAATATATTAGGTTCTTTCGACAATAATCAATTTTTCAACAAATAAAAGTTAATACACAAAAATAAACAAATACTCACATATCCAATTAGTGATTTAACCACAAAAATTCAAGAAAGTTAAGAAGTCCACCTGATATATGATGAATCTGAGGACCAAAGCAGAAACCCAAACCAAAGAAGAAGCAAACAATCACAGAAGGTACAAAGATGATTGGTTTTATTGAGGCTTAAAAAAGAGAAGGGGAGAAATGAGTGGAACAGAAATGAAGAGAGTGACACAAAAAGAGGAGCAAAAAAAAAGTCAGAAGTTCGAGTTCAGAGAATCTTTGAAGAGAAAAATCGTGAATTCTAAAAATTTGAGTGGAGGTTGAATTTGCTCAAATACTCCGTCTATCCCAAATTAATTAACCGAGATTTTAGTAGCGGCTCTTAATCTCACGTTTGGTATATTGGTTAGTATAATTCCGAGAGGAGGACTAATTAGTAAATCACTATGATATGTAATTTTACATACCACAATGGCATTTTAGGTAATATGTTAGAAATTCAGGGGTAAGATCGTCTTTTTATATGTACTTTAAGGGATAGTTTGGTAATAAAGTTTTCCACTTATTTACGAAAATGTCATGTGATTTGCTATTTATACATATCACAGTGATTGATTAGATATTCTCCGAGAGTTTTTAATCTCATGTTTGTTATGCGGGAATATACAAATTGTTTAAAAAGACTCTCTTACTATAAGACCACTTACTATACTTATTAGGCTTGACCCAAATAAAATAAACTATTTACCCATTACCCACTAACATGAATAGGGGTTTTTTGACAGGAAAAAAAAAATCTTCATTTTATTATAAAAGTGGGAAAATATTTTATAGAGAGTAATCATCGTATCATCTATTTACAATAAACTAATCCAGATTTACAATAAATTAATAAATTTGACGACAAATGAAAGTATTCTATGCTTTAGACCTTTGATTAGAAGTCACAAAAATAAATGAAACCATGCTTATTCTAGATAAATTCTATACCTAAAGATTACTAAATAAAAAAAAGGCCAACACAATATATTATTAACACATACACAACGGTTAGGAATTATTGGAATATATACTAAGGTGTTGCCTATTAAGTCCGCGTTATATATCAGTTTTATACTATGGACATGATATGACAGCATGCATGTGACCCTACAGCACGCTGCACGCAGCTCATCAGAAGCACCTCGTAGCTTTATGCTTTTGTAATTCATTGGTTGTATTTTAGGCTAGGTGGTTATTGGTTATGAAATTAGAGGAAGTAGAAAAGTAGCTAAATTCCATCTTTCTATCCAGAAGCTCCGCTTTACCTGGTACCAAAAGCTTCTAATATTAAGCGACTACGCTCCTGCAGCTAAAAAAGGCTTAGCCGGGAAGTTCAAAGGCGTTAGGCATGAGAAAGAAAGGGCTTCGTTCTTGGGTGGCTGGACATTGGAGTCTAAATATCACAATGTGTTACATTAACTACTAATGGGTCATAATATCGAAATATAAAATACTGATTATTGGATTGACACAACAATCAACTTGTACTAATAATTTGCATATACTAGGAACCATGAACAAAGTAATAATTAGTTAAATAATTGGCATACAGAATTGAAGATCATTCAGTCAATAAAATTAGCCTACCAAACTCTTTACTTAAATAAAGCCTATTGTAGTGATATAGGTATGTTTCTAATAAAAGGAAAGTATTATTTTCCTTTATCATATCAAAATATCGAATGACACATTATTGTTGATTTACAAAACCGAACAACACATTGCAAAATATGGGATAATTGTTATGGCTGAAATTTCCACCTATAATCCAGCTTGGTTGCCAGCTACGTAGGTACGCAGCTAACAGCTACAGGTTTGAATCGGTCAGATGATGGGCCCGCAATTCAAGGAGTCAAAGGAAGAAAATTCTCAAGAGCTTCTAAAAGGAGAAGAACGTGGAAGTTGGTTCAAAGATGCTGAGAAGATCATGCCTAAAGAATAGGAGCAGCATTTCAAACCAGCTTGAATCTGGTCCATAATCGAGGCCAGATACATTCCAAAAGGAGTAACCAACTCAAAGGAAAGAAAACGGGTATGAAGAGCGGTTATTCTATAAATAGGAGGGGGGAAAAAGCACAAAGAACAACACACGACATCATTATCATCAGAGAATTAATACTTCTTTGTTATTATTAGTATTATTATTCAATTGTACGTGCAACTTAAACTTTATTTACATTTCCAAGCTAGATACTCAGTAGCAATAGGTAACAGCTACCTAGCTGTCTGGCTAGCATCATACATTGTAATTGTAATCGATCTTATTAACTAGTGGACTGGTGGACTCAAAGCCACCCGCGGTTTTTTACTCTGATTTAGGGGGGTTTTCCGCGTCACCATATCTGGTGTCTCCCCCACACCCATCTATGCATTATTTCTTTTCTGCATCAAAATGAACAAAGTTGGTAATTATTTAGCTATAGCCGGAACCAGCTAAGGTTTGCTAGCTAGAGCAGATTTTAGCATAAACAATTTGGCGCCCACCGTGGGGCTGTAGCTAGATAATCCATTATTTAAAGATACTCCGTCACCTCGAGATAACAAAAATATTTCACCCAATGGCATCTGAAGCATCTCAAAAGGCTATGGAAGAGATGAGGCAGGCGTTGGAGAGGACCCGAGCCGAGCTGGAAAAGATCAAGGAAGATAGCAGGAAAGTAGTTGTGGAGTCACAGTCAACTATGGACAACCTCAAGAAGGAGCTAGAATCCGTAAAGAGTAACAAATCCAGGAAAAGATACGCAAGCGAGATCTCCAGCATGGCGAACCTGGATCAAAGCGACAACGAGTACAGCTCGTCGGACGAGGAAGAAGAAGAGGAACCTGGAGAGGACCAGGATGACCAGCCTAAGAAGAAACCTGCTAAGGAGATGGCTTTCCTACGGCAGCAGAACCGGAAGTTGTACCAGCTACTATCCAAGCTGCAGTGGCCCCAATCCCTGTAGCTATTGAGGCCAAGCGCAGCTACGCCTTGTCACCTTTCGTCGAAGAAGTGGCCAGGGTAAAAGTACAAAAGAAGCTGAACATCCCGACGCTCGCCAAGCTGTATGACGGGACAACAGATCCAGTGGATCACGTCTCCCAATACAAGCAGAAGATGATGCCACTACCTATACCTGATGAAGCAGTGGAAGCCACCTTGTGCAAATCGTTCGGAGCAACCCTCACAGGTCCCGCGTTACAATGGCTAATGAATCTGAAGCGTGGGACCATAGAAGATTTCTCCAACTTGGCTAACAGGTTTTACCAGCGGTTTGCAAGCTGCCGTGCCATGAAGAAGCAGTCCAGTGATCTTTACAGAATAGTGCAGAGACCCAACGAAGCTGTTAGATCTTACCTAGACAGATTCAACAAAGAGATGATAGCTATACCCAGCCTAGATTCCTCTACGACCATCGAAGCCTTCAAACGAGGGCTACCATACAGGTCCAGGTTGTACGAGGAGCTGACTAGGTACCCGTGCTCCACTTTTGACGAAGTGCAAGCCAGAGCACTAGCTGAAGTCAGAATGGAAGAAGACGAAGCTTCCCAAAGGCCAGCTTACGACGACCGCAGGATAGCTAGCCAACAACGCTGCAATTAGAGGCATCAGCCATACCCAAAATGTGAATCTATTAATAACTTCTATCTTTTTCCTTCTTCGCAGGTACCAGGTTACGGCTACCGAGCTAGTAGCTGTCTTAGCATTGAATCATACTACTTCAACATTGGAGGAGTAGTGAACGCACCACACAAGCTAGGAGAAGCTGTGCACTGGCCAAGGAGAATGAACGAGCCGGATAGCCTAAAAGATAAAACAAAGTGGTGTAGCTATCACAACGACCATGGACATCATACAGAAGAGTGTTACCAGCTCGGAAAGCAGGCGACCACATAGACCACCTGCGTCAAACCTTTGAGGTATTGTGGAAATATGGTATGAAACTTAACCCTTCAAAATGTTCATTTGAAGTGGCTGCATGTAAGTTCCTAGGGTACATAATAACCCATAGGGGCATGGAAGCATGTCCAGATTAGGTTAGAGCCATAATAAATATACAATCACCTAAGAAACCTAAAAGAGGTCGAGAAGCTGACCGACGGGGCAGCTACATTAAACCACTTCATTTCTAGGTCATCTGACAAATGTCACTTGTTTTACAATGTCTTAACAAAAAACGAAGGTTTTAAATGGACAGATGACCATGAAAGCGTTTTAAAAAAATTGAAGCGGTACTTAATGTCGCCACCTCTGCTGTCCAAAGCTCAAGCTGGAAAGTGCTTACAACTCTACCTAGCTGTAAATGGTAAAGCTGTAAGTGCAGTTCTAGCAAGGGAAGCTGACAATCAATAGCTCCCCATCTATTACGTAAGCAAGTCACTTCTAGATGCTGAAACTAGGTATTCTTCACTAAAAAAAAAATAAAAAACTCGTTTTGGCACTAGTTACAACATCTAGAAAACTTAGACATTATTTTGAGTCTTATCCTATACTACTCATGACTAACTATCCTATAAAGACTGTGTTAAAAAGGCCAGAGTTATCTGGCAGAATGACAAAGTAGGCAATAACATTGAGCAGTTACGATATACGATACCACCCAAGAACTGCAATCAAGTCACAAGCGCTAGCTGACTTTGTGACTGACTTTAGTCCTGACCTAGAACAAGCTGCACAGCTGGAGATGAAGGAGGTCAGTCAAATACAAGCCAACCAGGTATGGAAAATGTTCGTAGATAGCTCCTCCAACTTCAGAGGCGCCGGGTTAGGTATAGTACTACAGCCGCCACAAGGGGACAAGATAGTACGGCCCATCGCTTGCGAGGTCAAAGCGACCAACAACGAAGCAAAGTATGAAGCGTTGATCGCAGGCAAGGCGATGGCTAAAGTTTGGAGATATACAACGACATCATGCTCATAGTCAGCCAAGTCGCAGGAGAATTCGCAGCTAAAGATTCCAAAATGACCAGCTACGTAGAGCTAGCCAAACAAACATCAACTCACTTCACCCCCTTCAAAATCACCCAGATACCAAGAGATCAGAACACCCAAGCTGACGCCCTAGCCAACCTAGGATCAGCCCCTAGGAAGAGCAACTTGAAATCCATACCCATAATCCACCTAGCTAACCCCGCTATAACCAAACCTACAAATCAATTATTGCTAACCACGACCAACCCAGAAACCACCGTCAACGACCAATCATGGATCAAGCCTCTTTGCGACTACCTACAACATAATACCTTGCTGGACGACAAGCTAGAAGCCAGAAAATTTAGGTTCAAGGCACCAAGGTACCAGCTCATTCAAGGAGTGCTATTTAAAATGTCAGTTAAAGGCATACTCCAAAGATGCCTAGAAAAGGAAAAATGGCAGAAGCAGCTAAAGGAGTTATGAACAGGTTGTCGCACACCTCTCAAAAATAAACCAAACAACACTAACTAATATAGCTAGGGAAGTAGGGATCGAATCCTCAGGGAAGCTATTAAATTCTACTAGCTCTAAAAAGCCTAAAGCGTGTAATGGGCCTTGGTGGAAATTTCGGTAAATGGTTTCTAGAACTAAGAAGACTAAAAATTGAAACTAAGGAAATGACGGAAAAATTATGATTAAACTCTATAAATGGAAACCTAGAGCTATCGGTTCACTATGATCAATCAACAAACTCAATTAACGCTCACTAATCAATTCATTGGCATTCACTGAACTAGGGCTTACTAATTCTCTCGAACTTAGACTCGCTCAAAACTCCTTTACCGGCTCTCGCTCACATAAATTCGTTTTTGCCTATTATTCAGTGCTCTAATTGTGGTAATCTTACCTCTCGGCCTCGATTTCAACAATAACCTAACTTATAACTAAATTTGGCCACAATTTAATTGCAATCGCTAGAAATCAATAATAGGAAATCAATTAGAATCCAAGAACTAATTAAAAAACTTAATTTAAATTCAAGTCATGATCGTAGATCCCCTAACCCTAGATAAAATGACTACTCACTCATAATTAAGGGAACAAAAGCAAAATTGAATTCAAACAGCATGATCATGAACAAGGAATTAATTAAAACTAAATTAATTACTAATAAAACTAAATTAAGAATCAAAATAGCAAAACTAATTAATCTAAACTAAAAACTAAGAAATTAAAGAGAATCATGAAACTAAAAGAATTAAAAAGCATAAGGAAAGAGATTACCAAAATAAAGATTGAATTGCATTGATTGAAAGCTTGAATTCATGAACAAAGTAATTAATCCTAAAATTCTATAGAGAGAATAATTAATTTTGGATTCCTAGGTCTAAAAAACTAGGTAGGTTCGTGCCCTCTTTACAATAAGTATATATAGTAACTAGGTTTTTAATAAATTAAAACCTACGAGCAAAAATCGCACGGAAAGAAAAATCGGAGCCATAACGCTTACACCTGCGCCCGCATAGAACAAAATACATTTGTTCCCTGCGCCCGCAGCTAGTGTATTTTGGGACTTCTGAAGCTGCTGTTTTATGTTGCGCCCGCATAGAACAGGGAAGCTTTTAAAGGCTGTGCCCGCATGGTTTAAGCTTGGCTACATTTTGACGGTTTTCATTATTTCTTTGCTTAATTCTTCGAGTCTTGCTCATGACTTTTCGTGACTTGACACGCATCCCGAGATAAGTATATTTTGACTCGTTTTAGCTTCTAACGACTTCATAACTCCATATTACGCTCCTGTAACATATTAAACAAAACCGAAAACCACGCGTAATAACCGAAAGAGTATAATATAACCGTAAAAGGTTCTAAAAGTCAACTAAAGATGCTAAAACTGTTCCAAAGCATAACTTAACATCGAAATACGATATTTAGTCAAAACAAAGCCACAAACTTAACTATTTAGCACAAGAATCAACCGAAAATGAGGGAAAAACACAACATAAAACACGTATATCAAATTTCCCCAAAACAAACCTTTGCTCATCCCGAGCAAAACACAACGAAATTGACTACACCCCATAAAAACAAAGTAAGCATCATAACTCAAGAGAACATACGAAGACACATGGATCAAGGCCAGCCAATCAAGCATCCAATTGTCGTCCTTCATAAATACGGGTCAAACAAAACCAACCAAGCAAGTTTAATGAATCGATGACTAGAGTAGCTCACTGGTTGTCACTCCACACAATTAATGATGAGCTTATAACAATGAAGCTCTAACCCTCACCTCCCAACCAAATGTGGAATGCAATGCAAAATGTGTTTAAATGCAATTTTAAGAACCCGAAACCCACATCTCACACCTCATGCAAGTTTTAAGGGTATCCACTCATCCTAAATGTCGACTCGAAATACAATTAATACTCTACGACCTTGACAAAGGATTCACTTCACAATAACCATAGCATGTGCACGAAGATCAAAAAGGACTTTTATAAGCTTGTAGCGTGGCTAGGGTGATGGGTAGGATAAAAATTTGGGATAATGTGGTGGAATGCGGGGTTTACGCATATAAAATCGAGGAAAAGCATCAACATTCTCCATCATCCAATTCAACCAAATCAAACCAAACTTTTCTTTATTTTTCATATCAACACCATAAATCTCATAATTCAATCATCAACCACTACTTCACAAACTTTAAACTTCTATTTTATTTTATTTTATTTTTTTTCATCTTCTTCGTTTTTTCTTCAACTTTATTATGCTTTCATAAATTTTTTTTTTCTTCATCACTTTATTTTTCATGCATAATAAAACATAGTTTCACGACTCTTAATGATTTGTTTTTGCTTAGAATTCAATAAACAATAAACATAATCATCACACATACATAACTAGGCCATGAATAAAATATGACTTTTTAATTAACTACAACAGCCTAGACATTGGTATGCAGAGCCTTATATGTGAAACTTTATAATTTAACTTTCATCAATAACATTTCCACTATTTCACCATCAATCCTCCATAACACCTTTCAAAACTTTATTTTAACAACATCACAACTACTTCAACTCCCCCAAACCAAGTTTGGGCATATAATGCATTATGTAAAAGGGCTAATAGGCTTGTAATGTGGCTAAAATACAAATGAAAGGGATAAAAGCTCAAAACATGGGATCAAGGGAAAATTTAAATGTGGGAAATGAAATTCTGAAGCTCAAAAGAAGAAATGAGAGCCTTTTATCATGCGCAACATACACAAAATCCACAATTAAAGCTACTAGAATCCAAAGTCAAACCCAAGATCATAATTGCACCAGGAACTAAGCACACATGAAAAGAAAATATGAATGAATTTATATTCAAAAGTGGCTCAAATCCTCCCGTTAACACAGTTCAAGTCCAAGACCCAAGCAAGGTTGAGAAGAGTTGACCAATAAAAGGAAATCAAGCAATCAAATTCAAGTCATAGCCAACAAATCACACATGTGGATCCATCCGCAGTCAAGAGTCATAAAGTTTTCAAAATAAGCACAGGGGTACAGATGTAGTCAATTCCATCAATAGAACTCAACCGGGACACGAATAATCCATTAAGCCAATTCTCTCTAAAATTAAATCTAAGAAAACAATACAATCTTTTTGGTCACATGTAAACTCCCATTCCTAATGAATGGTAGAAACCATGCAACAGTCCTAAGAAAGCAATAAAACTAAACTAAGAAAGCAGCTAAAACTAACTAAGCACACAAAAAGAAAACGAAAGAGAAGTTGGAGTGATCTAACCAAGCCGGTATCAATTCCTAACAGGAGTCCAACTATGTACAGAATCAATAATACATCCCGCTCGAATTAAATCCTGAAAAGGAAAAGAAACAAACCAATCTCCAAAGAAAAAGGTAAAAGAAAAGAGGAAAAATAAAAAGAAAAAAAATAAAGAAAACAAAGCAAAAATGAAAAAATACTAAGCAAAAAGTACAAAAATACATAAATCCTCCCCCCAAACCAAATTTTTGTCCCGTCCCGGGACAAATAACCATGCAAAGCAGAGGAAGGAGGCGAAGCCGAGCTCTACTAACCGAGTCCCTAGTACCTAGGATAGTACTGGTCATAGAACGACTGATAGGGGTAAGAGGTGGGCTCAGTGCTAGGGTCGTATGTAGGTGGCCGGTTAGGATGGTTGGGGAATCCCTGAACCGTCCCAGCTGCAACATTGCTCGTGTGCTCCCTCCACTGGACTCTCTGTAGTAAATCAACATCACAGCGGAGTCCTCGAAGTGAATGATCTATCCTGTCGAACCGCTGCTGGTTATAGAGATGCATATCATCAAATCGGTTCATCAGGGGCGTCATGTCGAAAGTGGAGGAGGAGTGACCAGCATAGCTATGTCGTGGTGGCTCAGGTCGTGGTGGAGCTAGTGGATGATGGGCCTGGCCGCCTACTTGCTGAATTAGGTTGACCATCTGCACGACCCTCTTCTCTGAATTTGCTCTCTCCTGTAGTGGGATATTGTCAGGTGGGATCCTCCAAGGGTTCTGGCCGTCTGGGTGCTCTTGGTAGGTGAGGCTAACATAAGCATTAGGCAAGTAGCACCATGAAATTTCCCGAACACACCAAACAAATTTCTCTCTGTGCCCTCTTTGATAGTGTCTAAGGAAGTTAACAGCTCTCAGGGCAGTCGTGTCGAGGTTGGGGTTTTCCTCGATCGGGTTTAACTGGTGGATCTGCTCCGTATGACCTACGGTGTGGGCCAGCCATGTAATCATGCCACCGATATAGATAGTACCGGTGTTAGTGATCCCCTCTGCAATTTCAGCAAACCGGCGGGCTAGAAAGAACCCGAAGTTATAATGGAGAGGCTGTCTAGCATATCCCTCTGTCACCATCCATAATAGTCTGATCTAATCAGGGTAAACTTGCCCTAATTCTCCTCTAGAAAATAAGCAGTAAACCACGAACCGCAGGAAATACCGAAGGGCAGGGTGCTGTACCTCTGATGCTTTGGCGGTGGTAGAAGTGAAGGTGGAGCTGCCATCAGTGATTCNTGCCATCAGTAATTCTCTCCCACCAGGCTCCCTCGAAGTACGGTCCCCACTCATGCTCAGTTGTAGACCAAACTGCATTCACGGGGTTCCATAGAAATCGCTCATTTAGTTCATCAACATCCATCTCATAGTGCTGCCCGAAGATGGTGAAACTAATGTGTGTCTTTCTTTCAGCACTAGGAGTCTCCTGGGAAACATGGAAGTGGTAACTGGATAGGAACTCCAAGGTGAGCTCCCGGTATGTGTGTGGGACCTGCTGGGTTTTTCCATCAGGGCCGGGCATAGTGGCGTTGATCCAGTTTCCCCATCCGATCCGGTAAGCCATTCTCATCACTTGATCGGTGATACCAAGCTTGTCACATGTTTCTTTGTGGAAGAACCGTGTGGACCTGATTGTTCTTTTGGAGAGCTTATTAAGCCGTTTTTGTCTATCCTGACGGTTCTGAGTTGGTGTTCTGGAGGAGAATGGCTGCTTTCCCTTTGAAGCTGAAGAGGATGCCCCGGTTTTCTGAGACTTCTTGGGGCTTCCTCCAAGTAGTTTGCCAATTGATTTCCTCATGATCCTACAAGACATATGCAGGAAAGACAGAGATTAGCATTCCATTAAAGCAAGTCTCGAAACCAAAGAATAATATGATGTGAAAGCATGATCAAAGAAGAAAATCAAGGCATTGTAGTCATCATATAATCAAAGTTATAAACAGGATTCTGCGGAAATTTCGGCATGACCCGTTTGTAAATGCAACTAACCCAATGAGAACTACAAAGTTCTAATCAACTAAAGCCAAGAGTGCAACCAAAAAACATTCAAACTTAAGCATTACTTGCATACTATGCCTCCAAAACCAACATGTCCAAGCTCATATTCATAAAAAGAGCATCAAGTGCAACACCAAAAACCAACTTACACCATTATATAAACTCAACCATTGAATAATTAATGCCTTAACACATCCAAACAACTTCAATGAGACTTTAAGAGCAAAGAAAAATGACTAGTTAAGACAAGTAGCAACTACTAACCATTTTAAAAGCATAAAGTTCAACATGAAAGTTGCTAGCAAAAATTCATGAGTAAAGCTATAGTTCTAAGTAAGCAATGAAGTAATCATAAGCATGATTTTAAGCATTCTAAAGACTTTAAACATGAATTTAACTAGTTAACACTCCTAATTAACAACAACTTCATGAATGATCATCAAAAATTTCATGGAAATCTTGCTCAATCCATAAAGCACAAAAACTTCCAATTACTTATAACTAACAACTCCAAACATGATAATGAAGCATAAAAATAGCTAGTAAACACTCATGAACAACAACAATCAAGTTTAGAGTGACCAATTAAATTCGTAATAAAAATACCCAAAAATTGAAAATTCATGAAAACTTCATAAAACTTCATATAAATTGGATAAAAAGGAAATTATACCTTAGTAGATGATAATAGAGCAAGAAATTTGAAGATAATTGAAGAAGCAACCCATAAATCAAACCCAAGTTGAATTCAAATTTCGAACCATAGGTTATGCAATTCGTGATTTTTTTTCCAAATTTTAACTCCAAGATGTTGTTTAGAGTAGTGAGAGGAGTGTTTTGTTAAAATTTGAAGTGATTTGGAGTAGTATGGAGTGAGTTATGGTGATTTGAAGTTGAAGGTTTTTGGGGTTTTAATGGTGTGAGAGAGGAAAAATAAGATTGAAGAGTTTAGGAAATAAAAATTATATTGATAATAATAATAATAATAAAAAGATAATAACTAGGGGGGGGCGGGCGAAAAAATATAACACGGGTAAGTTTATGAGGCCACGCGAGGAAAAAGAAAAAAAACGAACGGAAGCCCGCAGGTGTCCCCTGCGCCCGCAGCGAAGAAAACTGAAGTAGGGGCTGCGCCCGCAGGTGGAGTCTGTAGAGAAGGTGTGAGCCTTCTGTTTTAAAATGCGGGCGCATAGAAGGAATAGGTATTTGACTGCTGCGCCCGCAGGTACTCTCTGCAGCTCTATTTTGCTGATTTTTTCTTTTTCTCCCTAATTAATGAATTAACTTATAAATTATTATTATTAATCATCACTTAAGCACGTTTTAACTCTTAAACTCTCCTTAATTACCCCAATTAAACATTAAACACTTAGACCCTTAGCTAGACTTCACAAAATCAAAACAAGAGCTAAACTAAGCTAAACTAAACTACGAAAACACACAAAAACACGCAAAAACATGCAAAAAGAGAAAAGAAGGGATAGAAAGCTCGGGTTGCCTCCCGAGGAGCGCTCTTTTAAGGTCACTAGCTTGACCATGGCTGCATTAGTGATCAAGGTGTCTTGGGATCATCGAGTTGGATGACTTCAACCAAACCGATGACATCTCCTTCATAGTATGGCTTTAACCGTTGACCGTTAACTTTAAATATTTCACCCTTTTCACTTTGAACTTCAACATAGCCAAATTTGCTAACATTTATGACTATAAAGGGGCCACTCCATCTAGATTTCAGCTTTCCAGGGAATAATCGAAGTCTTGAGTTAAACAATAGAACCTTATCACCGACTTGAAACTCCCTTTTCTTGATTCGTTTATCGTCCCATTTTTTCGTCTTTTCTTTATAAATTTTGGCACTATCATATGCTCCTAGCCGAAGTTCATCTAATTCATTCAACTGTAGCAACCGTTTTTCACCCGCAAGCTAAGCATCCATGTTTAATTCCTTGATTGCCCAATAAGCTTTGTATTCAAGTTCTACTGGAAGATGGCACACTTTTCCATAAACTAATCTATATGGGGAAGTGCCAATTGGAGTTTTAAATGTTGTGTTGTACGCCCATAAAGCATCATGAAGCTTGCTACTCCAATCCTTTCTCGATTTCGCAACCGTCTTCTCTTGAATGGACTTGATTTCTCGGTTTGAAACCTCGACTTGACCACTGGTTTGTGGGTGATATGCCAATCCCGTCCTGTGGTAAACACCGTATTTCTCCAGCAGCTTATCCAACCTTTTCTCATGAAAGTGCGTTCCCTCATCACTGATGATAGCTCTAGGGACTCCGAACCTAGGAAAAATAACCTGCTTAAACATTCTTAGAACGGTGTTAGCATCACTATGGGGAGAAGCAATTGCTTCCACCCATTTGGAAACATAATCCAAAGCGACCAACATAAAACGATTACCGTTAGAAGAAGGGAATGGACCCATATAATCAATACCCCAAACATCGAAGATTTCAACTTCTAAAATACCTGTTTGAGGCATTTCATGCCTTTTTGAGATATTACCTGTCCGTTGGCACGAATCACAAGACATGACAAAGTCTCTAGCATCCTTGAGTATCGTAGGCCAATAGAAACCGGATTGCACTACAACAAAACCGCTTTTTTTTCCGTCGCTAAATCCTGAAATTCCGTCGGAAAATACTTTTGCGACGGAATTCCGTCGGAAACGTGTCGTCGCTAATTCCTTCGTCACAAAATTTATGATTTTCAGACGGAATTTCCGTCGTAAAACGTTTGCGACGGAATTTTCCGTCGCAGAACAAAATTTGCGACGGAATTTTCCCTCGCAAACTAGTGCATAATTTGCAACCATTTAATTTTCCATTTCTTTTGCGACGATAANGTCGGAAAGTAGGATTTTTCCGACGGAATTTTCCGTCGCAAATCTTGAAAATTCTGTCGGAAAATTCCTACTTTCCGACGGAAAATTCCCTCGCAAACTAGTGCATAATTTGCAACCATTTAATTTTCCATTTCTTTTGCGACGATAATTTCCGTCGCAATAGTTGCATTACTCTATTCTTATATGACAATTTGCATATTTCCGTCGGAATTTTGCAATTTCTTTCTAAAATCAAAGACTACTTCAAACCCTAATTATACCTGCAAATCTTTATGTAGACCAAAAGCCTTTTCCATTCTGTTGCGATGATACATTCCATCGCCAAATATTTAAAACAAAATAAATTAATTATGCTTACAGCACCATAAAATACTACCATAACAGTTTAACAAATAATAATTGCGATGAACTAAACATATATCGAAATACAAGAGGCCTAGGTAACTAAACTGGAGTGCCTTCACCGCCGCCACTACCCGAGTATCTCTGGGGTCTCTACGACGACTCTGGAACGGAGAAACAACAGTCAGTGCGAATCCCTGAATCCGACTATTAGCTCCTCCATATGCTCTCTGTTTCTCTTGCTCCATGGGCCATCTCTGCTTGCATCTCATTTCTGACCTCCTCTCGAACCTCCTGCCTTAACATCATCGAATCTGGGTCCTGATTTGCTGCTGGAACTCTTGCATCTGGGTTGTCACATTCTCTACCCTCTTGTCAAAATGTTTTGCATTTGTGGAACGACAGGGAGGTGTACTGTTGTGACGATCCACATCGCCTGAACGACCCGTAGTAAAGCTCAGCACCACTACAAGACCTTTGACGCGACCTTTCTTGCTGCGGCCCACCTGCTGCCTCCCAATACATCTCATTTGGCGTCTTTGGAGTTTCCGCATTTGGGGAATCCTCCACCTGGTGCTGATAGTTTCCTACAACATGAACTTGATTGAAACAAACATAGTAATAGACAGAAAATACCGTGACAACTCCAAAATGACTCCAAACACTAAAACGGGTAATATAATGGCCAAGTCACTATTTGTTCTTCATTTAAGCTTATAATCATGTAAAACATTCCTAAATCAGTATTTACAAGTGTTTAATGCATCAAGTTAAGGTAAAATGTCAACTTTCAAGTGTTTTGGGCTCAATGTCACCCAAAATGACTCTAAACACCTCAAAATGCCTGTTTACTTGCCTATTTCATTACCGTCTCTTCCATTCAGCTTAAAAGTAGCTTTAACAATCATATAATGCATATATTTAGAGGTGTCTATGTTTTAATTTGTTGAAATGTGGCATTACAACCGTACGGGCTCAAATTCACTCAAAAAAGCTCCAAATTCACTAAAACTGGGTAATATAATGGCCAGTCACTATTTGTTCTTCATTTAAGCTTATAATCATGTAAAACATTCCTAAATCAAGTATTTACAAGTGTTAATGCATCAAGTTAAGGTAAAAGTCAACTTTCAATGTTTGGGCTCAATGTCACCCAAAATGACTCCAAACCCTCAAAATGCCTGTTTACTTGCCTATTTCATTACCGTCTTTCCATTCAGCTTAAAGGCTTTAACAATCATTAAATGCATATTTAGAGGTGTCTATGTTTTTAATTTGTTGAAATGTGGCATTACAACCGTTACGGGCTCAAATTCACTCAAAACCTCCAAAATCACTAAAACTGGGTATATAATGGCCAAGTCATATTTGTTCTTCATTTAAGCTATAATCATGTAAAACATTCCTAAATCAAGTATTTACAAGTGTTTAATGCACAAGTTAAGTGTAAAGTAACTTTCAAGTGTTTGGGCAATGTCACCCAAAATGACTCCAAACACCTCAAAAATGCCTGTTTACTTGCCTATTTCATACCGTCTCTTCCATTCAGTTAAAAGTAGCTTTAACAATCATATAATGCATATTTAGAGGGGTCTATGTTTTTAATTTGTTGAAATGTGGCATTACAACCGTTACGGGTCAAATTCACTCAAAAAACCTCCAAAATCACTAAAACTGGGTAATAAATGGCCAAGTCACTATTTGTCTTCATTTAAGCTTATAATCATGTAAAACATTCCTAAATCAAGTATTTACAAGTGTTTAATGCATCAGTTAAGGTAAAAGTAACTTCAAGTGTTTTGGGCTCAATGTCACCCAAAATGACTCCAAACACCTCAAAAATGCCTGTTTACTTGCCTATTTCATTACCGTCTCTTCCATTCAGACTTAAAAGTAGCTTACCTCATATATGCATATTTAGAGGTGTCATGTTTTTAATTGTTGAAATGTGGCATTACAACCGTTAAGGGCTCAAATTCACTCAAAAAACCTCCAAAATCACTAAAACTGGGTAATATAATGGCCAAGTCACTATTTGTTCTTCATTTAAGCTTATAATCATGTAAAACATTCCTAAATCAAGTATTTACAAGTGTTTAATGCATCAAATTAAGGTAAAAGTCAACTTTCAAGTGTTTTGGAAGAGACGGTAATGAAATAGACGGTATAAAGTAAATTTAATTAAAAAAGATCCAAATTTACATACCACAATGCTTGCTTTGGAGGGGCTGGCACCTTTCCTTTCCCCGGAACATCCTTGAAATGCGGTACGCAGGCAGGTCTACTGGGGTTGGTAGCTTGCCATCATTCTGCTTTGCCTGCCATGTGACGGAGTCGAATAGTTGTTAAAGGAAATGGCTTAAAGTATTTAACTTTCAAATACGAAGAATGAGTAGAAAAGATTATTTATTCCATCTTTTTGCATGTTGCACAGCTGAGATGGAACCTTGAAAGTGGGTCGGTTCAATGGGGTTATCCATCGAGCCACTTCCTGTTCTTCTTGTTCTGAGCACTCTTCTCTTGTAAGTTCATCTCTTTACCACAGCCAGCATAGCCTTGTGGACATCCTCAGTGACCCATTTAGGCTTGCTCCATTTCGAGTGGGTGACGGTGTAGAACAATGTCACGCAATCGATTCCAAGCCTTGTAAAGAACTGTGTCTAACTTGAGGTTCCAACTGAGGATCCCAAGTGCATTGCCTCTGCGTTTCAAATTAATGTAGTTATCATAGTCAATGTCAAACAAAGGTTAAAAACCAAGGTTTAATACTTTAAACAAAATTTATACCCCAAACACGTTCCACAGTGACTTTTGGTGGCATCATCAAATTCCTTGTAATTTCTCCAAGGGGCGTTGTAGTAACCTGAATGTTTGCGTTATCAACCTATACCTTATCATCTTCAAACCTGAACACAACAACCAAAATTTAGATAATGTTTAACGAATGAAAGACAGTTGCAAACCAAATTACAACAAGCGTGTCGAAGTATGCATCTGAAACGTTACCACAACGAAGTAGGGTCAACACCGCCTCCCTGACTCATCTGTCGTTGACCTGATCTTGGCCGAGGTAGTAGCATGGTGGTTCACCTGAGGTGAACTTATCTGAATTTGACCATGATGATCCTGTGTCACGTTGCCACGCTGCTGTTGTTGCGATGACTCACCCAAGTTGATCACGGTACCATGAATATTGAAGTACCTTTTTTCCCTTCTTCTGTGCATCTCGATGAGTACCGCCGTCCATGATACCTGAATCAAGTTAACCATTATTAACACACTACATTGAGTGACAATATTTATTAGGGACGAATCTGCACAATACATGAATCTGAATACTAACAAATGCACAATACACATTTTCATTTCATGTAAATGGATCTTTACAAGCGTTCATTACACATAATGACAACAACAATGGCTCAATAACTAGCTTATCATCTTATTCCACCACTTGCACTACATGAACGAAATAAGGTACTTTCACTGCTTGATCTGTACTATATCCGTCACTACTGTCCTCTAGGGATACAATGGGTGTCGTCCTCTTCTTCTGATCGCTTGAGCTCGTTCGATTCATCATCGTCATCGTCTGCAATCATTTCATGTCATCAGAATCAGAGACAACAAAGTCTCAAACAACATCATAGTCCGAATCTCGTTAGTGGACAAAGGATTGAAGGTGCGCTAGGTAAAGTTTCCTGTAGAAATTGTAGGTCAACTGGAGCATCAACTACGGACCTAGCGTGTGTTTTGAACACAGCCCCACATTGAACGCGATTCGTTTCAGGCCGGATAAGTGTGTAGTAAACCTGGTTTACTTGATAAGTAAGACAAATGGGTCACTTAGGGTACTTTTCGTATGATTGATTCGACAAGCTGTATCGGTCATGTACGTTCATACCCTAACAGAATCCATCCAGCTAACTTTTAAACAACATAGTCTTGTACTCATTTTTCGCACCAGTGTAGACAAGTTCAATGATGTCATCTAAAATTCCATAGAAAATCTGAGCCATCTTCACCCGAAACTGAAACACCGTAATTCATAGTGGCTTTTTGACGACCGGGACCATACGTATGAAAGTTGAAACCACAACCATGATTGACTGAAACTTGAACTCGCTTGAAAGGCCCCATAGCCAAAGCTTGTAGGACATCAGAATTCTGGTTTATCGCGATGGACCTGTAGGTACGGTGAAAATGGTGATGTTAAAGTGTAACGGTAAGTCACACATAATAACACAAAAAATAGGGTATTGATTGTTGTTACCGTATCACGGAACCACTTTGGGAATTCACTTCAAATTTTTCTTGAACTGCTTCTCTATCCAAAGTCCGATGGGTGAGGAGAAGGTGGTCCTAAACTTCCTACAAAATGAATGATTCCAACTCAGTGACTAAAAATGAAACATAGTGTTCACATGCTATGAATATACATGTAACATTTTTGTCCAACCTTTCATAGTCACCCAAAATGCCGCAGTTGGACAGCACAAAAAAGTGTGCATGTGGAGTTCTTTCTGATCTAGAAACTTGACTTCCCTTGATTTGTAACACGACCTTGTGTCGAATGTGAATAGTTCTGGAACATCATTGTGGTAGTCACTGTCAATATCAGGGTTGACATTCCGACCTAGATCTCTTGTTTTTGTGTCAAAATTGTAGTCAAAGAATGCGAGCAAAAGTTTGCAACCTCTTTAGTTAGGTAAGCGTTGCATATTGAACCTTCAACACGGGCTTTATTCCCAATTTCCGTTTCAAGTGATTTAGAAACCTGAAATTAATATTAAACAACAGTAATTACGTTTAACCAACCGGTTTAATATGACAACATGATAATTATGTTTGAATTCTCTGGCTACAACACTTTCAAATGGATACATCCATCGTATTGAACAGGTCCACAAACTTCGCTTCAAATGGCAAATGTATGGTAATGTTCCATTGAGTTGAAAAAAATGAAGGAGGGAAAAATTCTCTAGCTTGCAAATTATCCGCATGTTTCTCTCCATCGTTCCATGTCACTTACTGTAACTAGTGTAGCAACATATCTCGAAAGATTGGATTATCTCTGTGGATTGCATTCCATACATGAAGGGCAAAAAATTATTTAGAGCCAACAGGGAACAACCTTTCCATGAAGACATGACAGTCATGACTTTTCCTTCAGTTACAACCTTGACTAACACATCTGCTCAAATTAGAAGGTACCCATCAGGAAATCGCAACTGCTTCACCCACTACACAAACCTTCCTTTGTGTTATCAAGAGTGTAAGGTGCCTTTGGCATGACATCTTTCCTTGATCGTCTTTTTGTAGATGAGATGGGGACGGTTTACAATGAGCCTGGATGTCTAATCTAGTGGAAACCGCGTCAGAAGTTTTTCCCTTGACATCCATAATAGTTTGAATTAGTTGTTCAAAAAAGTTCTTCTCAATGTGCATCACATCTAGGTTATGGCGACGAGAAGATGTTTCCAATAAGGCAGCTCCCAAAATATGCTTTGCTTTGTCCAACCTTTGGCCTTTTGACTGGTTAAGTGCTTCGGGACCATCAACTGCCTTCGGAAGGTCTTTCACACATTCCCAAAGCTCATCACCTGACATGATGTGGAGGATCGCCTTTCTCAATCTATTCTTACAGAAAGCTGTCTTGCTTTTCCTAAAAGGGTGATCTGGAGATAGGAATTTCCTATGGCAATCAAACCATGTTACCTACCACTGTTGCTTAACCAAAATGCCTGGTTTTCTCCATGCAGTAAGGACAAAGCTTTCTACCGGCTGTAGACCACCCAGACATCATACCGTAGATGGAAGTCACCAATGGTCCAAGATGGCTGTCGAAGAGTGAAATTTTGTTTTGTTGAAATGTCGTACGTAGTTGCACCAATGTCCCACAATTGTTTCAACTCTTCAATTAAGGTGCATGTAAACATCTAAGTTCCCTTGGGTTGTTTGGACCGGGAAAATCAAGAAAGAAAACATAAACTCCCTTTTCATACACATGGAGGGTGGGCAAGTTGTAAGGGGTTAAAATAACAGGGCAGCAAGAATACTTACCGCCAAATTTACCATGAGGATCAAACCCATCTGTGACACCACCAAGCCGAACATTACGAGGTTCAGATGCAAATTCGGTTAGAGCATCTATCTAATTGTTTCCAAGCGTCACTGTCGGTGGGGTGTGCCATTGTGCCTTGCTGTCGAGGATTCTTTGCATGCCATGCCATTTCCTCTGCAACGTCCTTTTGCAAACATTCTTGCAATCGAGGATAATGGGGAGGTAGTAGAGAACATTCAAAGGCACATCGTTCCCTTAGAAGTCTTCTTGTATGGTCGCTGCCACAGACCGTACACGTAGAAGCGTTGGCATCCTGTTTCCAAAACAACATGCAACACTCTTCGGGCATGCATCAATTGTTTTGCACAGGCATCTCCAACCCCTGAACAATCTTCTTCACCTCGTAGAAGGTTCTCGCCTATATAGGTGTTCTTTGGAGCGACATCACTAAATAAGATGCAATCATCGACACACCTATGTGGCAAATTATACTCGCATTTCAAGCTAGTGATTTAGAGGCCATCTCCAACCTAGAAATTGAATCCCTTCAACCCAAGGTTGCCAAAGAGCCTTAAGCATATCAATGAACTGTTTGGCTTGAGCATTAGGTTCCTCCTCTACATCTTGGGCCTGGTATCACCCCCTGATCTTGGTTATGTCTAGAGCATCCAAAAACCATGTCGATGTATTCATTGGATTTCCCTCTGGAGGAGTCAGAAAGCCCTCTCCAGGTTCATCCACTCGTAGTAATCGGTGTGAAACCCTTGCGATACAAATGCAGTTTATATCGTTTCCGGGTCATGGATACGTAAATTCTTGCATTTCACACAAGGACACCTAATTCATTGGGTTAGAAGTCTGTGGTGATCTTTACAATATTGAAGGGAATTCATCAATCTTCTTGGAAAGCACGGTTTAAAGAGACCTCACCAACCTATGATACATCCAACTACGATCCTTTCGTTTCATGTGATAACTTCTACACACTTCACATATAGCCAATATGTTTAGTGAATATATATTTGTTAAGTCTAAGCATTGTCATTATTTGAATTACAGCACAAAAGCAATTTTTTTAGATGTAAACTTAAAAGTAGAGCTTCAGATGTAGAACATTTCGGCCTATCCAACTATTTTCAAAGAAGCAATTGCAAACTGTCTAAGTGTATCACAATATTTCTCCTAGGAATTGAAATCAAAATTTAATACCAGTATCAATATACCACAATATGTCCCAAATTCCTAACTCCGTTTCCGCTAGCTTGGACGAAACAGACATAAAATCATAGCACATGTTGTTAAAATCAGTAATTTCTTCGAAAAAACAAACAGAAAACTGGATTATTTTGAATCAATTGCTCTAAATCATTTCAATATACTTATCTGAGAGTTTACATCAGTTAATTCTGAATAAAAAACATGGATTAAACTCATGCAATAAGCTTAATAGGATTCAACATTTTTCATAAATAATCACAAACTAAAATCATCATCATTTAATTAATTAAAATTACAGATATGAGTTAAAATAAACAATTTGATAGTTAACGAATACATATGCAAAACCACCTTAACGAATTACATATGCATAAAAATCAAAAAACTGACAAAGCAAACACCTTAGCGAATTACATAGTTAGCGAATTACATATGATTATTGCGGAATGAAGAATCAGCCGTTCAGTACTCTATTTTTATAATTCAATTGAAAACCAACTATGTTTTCCAGTGATTTTCTGCGAAGATATCTTGAGGTGTGTTAACTAAAGTAGGGTTAGGGACCTAATATTTGGTATGACAGTAAACTTTCCATGCTCTTGTTTAAACCCAAGTAACCATAAAAGAAAGAGCTGTTCTTATATGCTACAATTTTGAAGTACTGTCACCACTACATACCTAGTTACTATGAATTTGGAAGACGTAACTTTGTTCAAAATTTCACCTTTTTCCTAATTTTTTCTTGAATAGTTCTATACAAAGGCCCTCTTTTTTCTTTATTTGTTTTCCTTTGAAATTTACTCAATTTAGAGAACTTTGTTAGTTTTCTGTTTTTTAATTGCTGCTTGACAACTTGGTGTTTCATTGTGTCTGTTGTTGTTATTAGTTTGTTAATTGTTAATTTGTTATTAGATTTTAGTTTCATGGTTAGTTTATTGGCTATTAGAATGTTGTTATTAGTGTACTTGTGTATTGATACAAGTTGAAATCGGCTATTAAATCTGACCATCCCCTTAATACTCGAGACCCGGTCTTTGAAACAGTTGAATCCACTCGATAGAAATCCTGCCCCGTTGTGAAATCTCTAATCGGAATCTTGTAGATTATGTGTGACAATTAGTAGGAAGGTTATATCCTCCTATAGAGTTACTTATAGAAGATTAAGCTAAGAGATTTTAGCTGGTCATAATTGCTAGTAGTGATTATAACATAATAAATTTGGGTAATTGGAAAGTTGTTTGTTTTGGTTCCATTATATTTTAACTGTTGGGCTATCATTATTAGAGCTACTTGAATGGTTTTGGGTATCGATCATGCTGATATAAAAGGTGCATAATTTATTTTCATTGGGAGGGAGGATAAAATTGTGTTTTTAACTGCTGTTGAGGCAAATGAAAGAGAGAATCTTGTATGCATGAGAAACAGAGTGCTGAAATCTGCATTATCAGTTGCAAAAGGCACTGCAACAATCCAGTTTAAGAAACGGTGGATGATACGAACAATTACGGATTTGAGATAATACGGATTCCATACACAATACATACGCCACATACGCACACATACATACACCAAATCTACGCACATACGCACAAATACATACACAATACATACGCAAAAAAATCAGAAGGAAAAATTGAGGCAATTACGCGGCAGAAGAAGAAAGCCAACAACGACGAAGAAGAAGCGACGGCGAAGAAAGAAGAACAAGACGGCGAAAGAAAAGCAGAGCAACGACATAGAACGACGAGAAGAACAGACGGCGAGAAAGAAGAGGGAAGAAGCGCAAGCGTAGGTTGCGAGTGTTGAGAGGGGAGGGAGGACGAAGAAGGAGCCGCGACTGAGGAGTATGAGAGGAGTGTGGGGGGGTAGGTTTGGGAAGAAGAAGGAGTTAGGTTTTTTTTTTTTTTTGTTTTT
Source organism: Suaeda aralocaspica (assembly GCA_016808085.1). Lineage (NCBI taxonomy): Eukaryota > Viridiplantae > Streptophyta > Magnoliopsida > Caryophyllales > Amaranthaceae > Suaeda > Suaeda aralocaspica. The sequence goes on along the minus strand of PYUH01000030.1, from coordinate 56,841 downwards.
GCGCGACAAATAACAAGTAAACGCAAATTAATTCTGTCGGATTAGCGACGGAATTTCCGACGGAATAAATCCGACGGAAATTCCGTCGTAAAATTAAATTTTTTCGTCACAAATTCATTAAATTTTGTAAAAACCTTTGTAGGAATAACCGACGGAAAATGCCGTCGCAAAGTAATATTCGTCGCAAATTTGCGGACGGACTAAAATTCCGTCGGACGAAATTACGTATTTTGCGACGGAATAACATTCCGTCGCAAAATTCCGTCGCTAATAAGCTGTTTTCTTGTATGTGTTTGCACACATTAAAATCGTTGGCGGGCCCGACAAAGTCCTCCATAAGGTATGTGTGGCAATGGTGAGAACCATAAACCTCAATCTGGTAACACCTGCGATATAAGCCCATCTGCACACTCACGAAACAAGTTAGGGTCATCCCAAAATAACCTAACATCATGAAACACTTTTTCCGTTGTTGCTACAAGTAAGATCGGGAGGTAACACTCCCCAACTACATAATTAGCATAATCAGCAAACATGGAGTGCTAGAAATCACAGCCAAAAGATGGTCATCAGGGAAAATCATCAATCGAGTTGAAATCTCTCCATCTTCATACGAATTCCTAGATAGGTGGTCTGCAACCACATTCTCTGCACCTTTCTTGTCCACGGATTTCCAGATCGAACTCTTGAAGGAGCAAAATCCACTAATAAGCCTCGGTTTTGCTTCTTTTTGCCAAGTAAGGTACTTAAAGGCTATGGTCAGTGTAAATAATGCCTTTCGACCATAAGATAAGAGCGAAATTATCGAGAGCATACACTATAGCAGCAGTTCTTTGTTTCCGTTGGGCATGTTAATTGAGCTGGATCTAAAGTCTTACTAGCATAGAAATAGCATGCAAATTGTTTCTTCGTGACCTAACACGACACCTACACATAGTCACTAGCATCACACAGAATTTCAAAAGGTTTCCCAATCGGTGGATTGAATGATTGGTGTGAGATTAGTGCGTGTTTGATCAAATAAAAGATTCAAGGCATCCATCGGTGTGAAAATTTTTGAATTAGAACTGACATTTTAATAGCAGTTGGGTTAAGGGTTTAGCAATTTTAGAGAAATCTTTGATGAATCTACGGTAAAACCCTGCATGACCTAGAAAGCTTCTAACACCTTTTACACTTACTGGTGGAGGTAATTGTTCAATAACTTGGATTTTAGCTTTATCTACTTCAATACCTCTTTCAGAGACTAGATGTCCTAAGACAATCCCTTCCGTCACCATAAAGTGACATTTCTCCCAATTGAGGACCAAATTCACCCGTTCACATCTTTTAAGCACTTTAGTTAGGTTAGCCAAACATGAAACAAAATCAGTACCATAGACACTAAAATCATCCATGAAGACTTCCATGCTAGACTCTATGAACTCAGAAAATATAGCCATCATACATCTTTGAAAGGTAGCAGGAGCATTACATAGACCAAAAGGCATTCTACGGTAAGCAAAAGTGCCATAGGGGCATGTAAATGTAGTTTTGGATTGTTCATCAGGATGGATAGGTATTTGGAAGAATCTAGAATAACCATCTAGATAACAAAAATATTTATTATTTGCTAGCTTTTCTAACATTTGATCAATAAAAGGTAGAGGGAAATGATCCTTTTTGGTGGCAACATTTAATTTCCGGTAATCAATGCACATTCGCCAACCTGTAACAACCCTAGTGGGGATAAGTTCATTTTTATCATTTCGCACAATAGTTGTTCCCCCCTTCTTAGGGACTACCTGCACTGGACTTACCCATTGAGAATCTGGCACAGCATAAATGATACCTGCATCAAGAAGTTTGAGAACCTCTTTCTTCACCACTTCCTGCATGTTAGGGTTAAGTCTCCTTTGTCCTGAGCATCAAGGTTATGGCATCTTCTAGATGAATTCTAGACTTATTCCAGTTAGATCATCAAGTGTATAACCAATAGCCTTTTTGTGAGTTTTAAGCACAACAAGCAACTTTTCAAGTTGACTATCGGTAAGTTTAGAACTAACTATGACTGGATACAACTCGACATCATCTAGAAAAGCATATTTTAAATTAGGGGGAAGGGGTTTCATTTTGGGCTGTGTTACCTCTTTGATGGCATATGATTGCTGAGGCAATGATTGATACCTTTGTCTCTCCTCTAAAGTCATCTTCTCATTGTTCAATTCGTGGCCTATAGCATCAATTTCCGAATCTCCTTCACCTGCATTAGCATCCAAACACAAAATGGCCTCTAGGGGATCCTTTGTAAGGGATCGAGGCATGTCATCCAAAACAATTTCACCAATAATATCGATCCTATAACATGACTGCTCTATCATGGGGTTTTTTACTGCATTATTAAGATTGAATGTCACCTTGTCATCCCCTACAGAAGAGTCAAACTTCCTTTTTTAACATCAATGACGGCACCTGCAGTATGTAGGAAAGGTCTACCTAGAATGATGGGGACATGAGCATCCTCATCAATATCAAGGAAAACAAAGTCAATAGGAATAAAAAATTTTCCTACTCTAACAGGTACATCTTCTAAAACACCCTTAGGGTATTTTACAGTTCTATCTGCCATCTGCAAAGTAACATTAGTAAATTTAAGTTCTCCCATGTCAAGCTTCTTACAATGATAAGGGCATCACACTTACACTGCTCCCAATCACATATATCAATAAATAAAGGACCTATATTACATGGAATTGAAAAATTGCCTGGATCGTTCAACTTAGGAGGAGATTTATTTTGAAGGATCGCACTGCACTCCTCGGTGAGTGCAACTGCCTCTGTTACATTCAACTCACATTTCCTGCTCAAAATATCTTTCAAAATTTTAGTATAAGTAGGCACTTGAGTAATTAAATCAGTGAAAGGCACAATAACTTGCAAATTTTTAACTATGTCAAGGAATTTACGAAAGTGATTATCATTCTTACTCCTGGTTACCCTGTTCGGAAAGGGTAACGGCACCTTTGAGGGAGGAATCGTATCGGTAACTGAATCTGCTGCTGGAGCTTGCTTCTTTGATGCTTCCTTCTCCTTTTCTGCAGCTGCTTCCTCAAGGTCTTCAATAACAACTGAATTAGTCTTCTGTGTCCCATCTGCAGCCCTGTTAGCATCATCATCAGGCATTCTAGGACCTTCATAGTAAGTACCGCTCCTTGTTGCAATGAGATTGCAATGATCACGAGGTGGATTGCTTGATGAAGCATTTGATGGAGCAGGTTGAGGAGGAAGTTGGCCTTGTTGCCTTTGTGCTGATGATTGAGCAATTTGTGCTACTTGAGTCTCCAATTGTCGATTGTGGGCCTGCATAGCTTCCATGGCTTTCTGCATCTGCATCATCATGTTCTTCAGTTCTGAATAGTCATTGCTAGATGGCTGTGGAGGTGCTAAGAGTGGTGCTGGAGGTGGTGGTCTACTGAAACCCGGTGGTTTAGGTGGAGCAAACCGTTGAATCTGTTGTTGTTGCTGTGGTACAAAATGAGGCTGCTGCTGCGGATTTTGAACATTGCTAGTATTCTTGTAGGAGAAGTATGGATGATCTTTCCAACCAGGATTATAGGTGTTGGAAAATGGGTTATTCTTGTAATCTTAAAATGCACATACCTGCTCCATAGAACTATGACATGCTTGCATACTATGCACAAAAGAACCACATAAATCACAAAAGACATCTGTAGCTCCCGAATGTGCAGCCATTGTAGCTACTGACATTGGATTGGAGGATGGTGTGTTGATTTTGTCTAGCTTCTCATGAATTGCATTGATTTGTGAAGCTGAACTCTCATATTTGTCATCTATCACATGTTTTCCTCCTCTCTTAGCATGTCCTCTAGGATTACCAAATTGAGAATTATGAATAGCAATCTCCTCAATTAAATCATAAGCAACATTGACTTCTTGGTTCATAAATCGACCACTAGCAGCAGAATCAAGCAAAGTTCTACTCTCATTACCCAAGCCATTATAGAATGATTGCACTAAAAACCACTTCTCAAGTCCATGATGAGGGCACATTCTCAATAAATCCTTAAATCTCTCCCATGCATCATAAAGAGTTTCATCTGTTTCTTGGTTAAAATTCGTAATTTGACTCCTAAGTTGTGCAGTTCTCTCCGGAGGATAGTACTTCCTTTGAAAAGCAAGAGCCAAGTCATCCCAACTATTAATAGTATCCATGTTTAGGCCATTCAACCAAGATCGAGCTTTCTCCTTTAATGAAAATGGAAACATCGTATTTCGTATGTAATCTTGAGATACACCAGCTTGCTTGATTATATTGCAGTACTGAATGAAGTTATTCAAATGTAAGTTTGGATCTTCTTTCATTGTGCCTGCAAACTGATTCCTTTCAACCATGTTCACCAAAGCTGGTTTCAATTTGAAAGTCAGGGCCTCTATATCAGGAACTCGGTATCCACCTCCCACTGTTGCAGAACTCGGCTGAGAATAGTCTTTTAAGGACCTTGCTTGTGGTGGTGGCGGCGGTGGTGCATCATCCCGTGGTGGGTTATTCTCGTTGAACTATGATCCTGACATTTCTTCTTCTTTATCAGAACTATCAGAATGTTCAAATCAGCAAAATAATTGTGTCAAATCAACCAGTGTTCGTTTGGAAAGAATGCTTCTTCGTGATCATTACTTCCTTCTACGACTCCTCTTATGCAACGATCTTTCCGGTTCAGGGTCAATCCGAACCGGCTTACAACCTAATACCTCCACACTATCGAAACTCGAAACCGAAATGAAAACTACCTCAAAGAACGTGAAGGTTCCTTGAGGTGATAAAATAAAACCGCAAATAAAAAAAACACTTTAAACCTGACTAATAGAATTAAAAATTACCTCCCCGGCAACGGCGCCAAAATTTGAACAGGTTGTCGCACACCTCTCAAAAATAAACCAAAAAACACTAACTAATATAGCTAGGGAAGTAGGGATCGAATCCTCAGGGAAGCTATTAAATTCTACTAGCTCTAAAAAGCGTAAAGCGTGTAATGGGCCTTGGTGGAAATTTCGGTAAATGGTTTCTAGAACTAAGAAGACTAAGAATTGAAACTAAGGAAGCACTACTACAGGAATGGAATATTGCGACGCACAAAATTAGGTTCCTGCGACGCAAAAAAGCGCTGGAAGATCCTTTACCGATGCTTGCAAAAGTGCCGCACAAGTGGATGCCGCAAGGACCTGCAGTGGCACAATTTAACAACGTCGGTACAACATACTAAAAGCGCCGCGACTTTCACCTGATGCTTTAGCATCTTTTAGAGGCACTTCTTAGAGGCACTTATAAGCGCCGCCATAGTATAGTAGGTTCATAGCTTATTAGCCTAATGTGATACTTGAAAGCGCCGCAATAACTACAATGTTTCACTATTACTTAATCTATAAAGGCGCTATTAAGCGTCGCAAGAGGCAAGGTGCCGCACTTTTTGACCCCATATATCCATCGCACTTTTAGCGTCGCAATTGTGCATATGTCATTTCAACTTGTTATTTTTCTATTAAGAAATCTAACAGCAGCAAAATTTGTATAGAGAAGGATTCAACACACCAAAAAGAAACTAAAAATCAAACTCAATAAATTGTTATGAATAACAAACATTGAAATATTTTCAAATACCTAAAACCATTCCAAAAAACTATTGCTTAAATCTATACATTAAAACATTATTCATACCACATAAATCAGTCCATGTAGAAGTTCAATGATACTTTGAATGACGCCCATATGTGATTATGAATTTGCCTCCGTGAGATATCTTTTGAGTTGCAAGCATAACCTATATCAATTGAAAATTTCCATTGTTAGGCCTACATAAATGACATAAAACAAAGGTATCAAATTTATTTGCAACATCAATCTAAACTTTGGCCAAGAGCATAAAAATCAAACTTAAAACCATGGATCAGAAAGTACTTTTCCCAAAACATCAGATAATTAGTCACAAATTTGTTTGTTTGACAATCAACACAAAGTAATAAATTATGAATTTTCAATAGAAATTTCGGCAGAGTCTCCTTTGTAAATTGGATGAACCATCCCAAAATGGGACTATTTATAGCCTGTAACCTGTTTGAAACATATCCAAGAACGAACCAACAATCCAATCATGAATCTAGGGAATCACCCAAACAACCATTGTTTTTCCGGTATCCACAATTATAAGGAATCAAGTAACAAAGAACAAATCAATTAGAACTGATACACAGTTGCTTGTGTCAAGTCAAGCCAAAAAATTCAAATACCACCATTATTTTTAGAGAGGAAGCAACAGTTCATCTCATAACCACAACCAAATAAATTGATACGAGAAGTATATAAGAGAAATTGTATTTACCTAGTTAGGATCAGAATTTTCATGCTCTTCCTCCGATTCGAACTCATCAGAATCAGATGTGCTAACAT
>PYUH01000030.1:0-41922 GCA_016808085.1 Suaeda aralocaspica | reverse complement strand
TTTTTTTTTTCCAATACATTTGCATCTTCATGTCTCAATACTTGCGCTTGTATATAACCGTTACATTAATTTCTTCATTGTAATGGCCCCCAAGGTATTCCTCACCCCAAGTTTGAGGGACATGCTGCGGGTAATTTTACATAAATAATTAGTCACAAATTGAATTGATTTGCTTACTTATAAACATATTTTCTTGATATGAATATACATTGTGAAATTATCAGTAATTGTAAAACCAATATATATTCATATAATTATATTCTTTCAAATTTTACAAAAAATATACATATATTATTTTGAATTTATGAAAACACCAAAAACATACCAACATTCCTTGATTAAGGTAATACTCTGTTACACTACTACCTCAAGGAGTACTAACTCAAAATTCTCCCCTAAAACCTAGCCGCCTACACCCCAAAAAAACTCTACAAAAATCAAAAAGTTCAGGGGCTACCATGGATGAAAAACTCCATGGTAAGCACCAAATTTCATTGTTAGGTTTTTGTTTTTGCAGGTTTATTATATTAGTTTGGTCAATAATTAAGTCTCTCATTAGGAGAGTTATCAGTCCTTTTTTCGGGGTTATTAGTCCTTTTCAAAATGTTTTTATGTTCTGTCGTCATGGCAGTTTCGTGGTGGTGTTTCTTTTTATTGGGTCAAAGTAGTAGGGAAGATGATGATCATTCAAAAAGATATAAGATATGGTACGATTTCTCTGTTCAAGACAGTTATAACACATGTTGTGAAGATTTCCGCCTGCAAAGATGCACAGTCATCGATGTTAACAAGGAATTTGATCTTTGAATCCATCCTCTAGGAGTTGTACTTGAGTATGATTTTATTTAATTGTTTTGGTTGTGAAACTTGTTTCCGTATATTATATCTTATTGATTATTTATGTACTCGATGTAGATGTCGTATGGCTATTGATTAATGAAATTCATCTTTCCTTGTCTTATAAAAAAGGTAATACTCTGTTAGTTGGACCTTAAAGCAAGGTAATTCTGTATTTTCAATAAAAAAAAATTTGCAGCCAATACATGACATGATCTTGAATGAAGGACTCTGGTGCAGGTGTCTCATTAGAAATCCCAAGTAATGGGTAGTTTGGCATCTCATCTAAAAACCTGAACCTTCCATTAATATTCCATACCTCAATTTCTAAACAATTGTTTCCAATGTACCAAAACTTGATTACGTTGCCATAAACTATATCATTATCCGTTATGAATTCAATATATCTTTCCTTCAATTTTACAACCCATTCGTCGTCAATGTCTTTAAGGTGAAAATTTACTGTACATTTCCGATTTGTCAATTGCCGTCTTATTTTGACTGTATTAACCTTCAATTTCTTCAGCCATTTTAGATGAATTGGCAGTACCTGTTTTCAAAGTAAAGGAAATTTGTCACTTCAGTAATTTAATTAAATGTTTAAATTGGAAAACATCATTGACTACAATAAAAATGGCATTATTTGTATTCAAATAACAAATGACAATAACTAAAAGAAATAAAAATAATGTAATTCACAAAGGAGATCACCAATTCATTGTTCTCGTCATGTTCTCCATGAGTTATTGTGAATGAAGGAAAATAAATTATCCATGCTTGATAATAGTAGGTATAAACGATTTAAAAAAAAAAAAAGAAATTGACAGTTTTTTTTTTCTCTCACGCCATTAACAAAGAAAGGTAGGTGGTGGTATAAATAGAGTGAATGAATGGTCATTGAGAAGCATGGAAAACCAGTGGTCAATGTCACATGGTCAAAAGTAATGACATTTGGCTTCACTGTTGTGAGTTTCAAACAATAACCGTACTCTGCATTATTCTTAACATTGATTGCTATTCAAAGTCAACAGTAATTATCTATCAAAATTGTTACTTGGAATTCGTAAATGCCTGAAAAAAAAAAAAGAAAAGGGTTATTAATTATTAATAACGCTAAGGCTTTAATATCAAGGCTAATATTACATCCGCCAAACCTTGTTAACCAAAGTTTGAAAAAATAGAACATTATGCAGTAGGTACGACAGTTATTTAACATATCCTGAAACTTTTACAGATAAAAATTTTAAATGATGACATAGTCGCGTAATACAGTCCATTACAAATGCCTTAATAGTGATGAAACCAACGTCACTTAACCATTATTTATTTTTCCCTTTCCTATTCGCCGGAATCTGATTCTTCAGTGCTACTACTTTCCAATAGTCGTTTTCGAGTCCTTGGGTGGAAAATTCCCTAAATAAAAACAAATAACAAATTTTTGGTCATTCTCATTATAATGAGAAATCAATATTATTACAAATATCCCTTATTAAAAACAGGGTTAATGATACGTACCTCAAACTTAACACGAAGCACACAATCCCTATTGTTTTTGGTTTGCCTGCAATCACAAGATTTGAACCTCCAAATATAGCGACACCGTCGAAAACTTTATCATCGCCATGCACCGCACAATGATATTCAAAGGAAACGTTTTGAACAATTGATACAACATTAAAGATTGGTACTCATGACTCCAAAACAATGACTACCGACGAATTTTTGTTGTAAACAATCTTTTTAAAGTTTTCTATAAATGATGGTTGTGACACACCCCTTGCATTCCAACAAACAACATTGGATGATGGGATTCGAGGAATTATATTCTTGCAAAGTTGCACATCTATTGGTGTTAATATAATTTCATGATATGGGCTTGGTGTCCTCCATTCTTCAGCTTTTTTAGGTAACATAACAATTTTTTTTGATAAACTTTAACACTAAGGACAAAATCTACTTTTGGAATTTGAACAATATGTAAAGCATCAGTATAACTACCCATGCAAACACGTGTAGGTGAAAAGTTCATAGCATATGTCGGGACTTTATGATTAATCATATGTGTTGGATCCATGATAGAAACTAAATCATCTGCAAACAACTTGTATGATCCTTTTTCTAGCATTCCCACTCTAAAAGAACAATAAATGCACCATGCAACCCATACATATCTGAAATATTTGGTATGTGAGTAGGTAACAATTCACCTCTACTAGTTAACATGTGAAATTCTCTTAGTTTCCCTAATGATTGATTTGAATTCATTACTAGACTCCATATCTGTTGATTATTTAAAGTTTTAAAATCATCAATTGCCTTTTCATTCTTAAAATAGTCAACATCATTATAATCCGTTTTTAGACTATTATGTAATAAAGCATCCAAGTAATAACTTAATTGCCTGGGTGGTAAAATAACTTCGGGTTGATTAAGTATTGCCTTTCCTTTGATAGATCCAGAGGTAAGCCAAATTTTGTTGACGCAGTCGCAAATAGTGATTTTTTTGTTTAGTTGCACTTGATTCAAAGCTTTGAGTTGGTGAATCTTCGACAATGAATGAAGTTTGTGCATCTGTTATATAAACAGGTGAAGGTTTATATTCAACGGCAACTTTTGCTTTTCCTTTCTTGTCGGTATTTGGAGGAGACGGTGTAGCCTCAATTGTTGAACTCTTAAACCTATCAATTGAGTTTCCTAGGTGGTTATCTTTTGTATTGAATTCAATATTTGTAATTATACTGATCTCTTTACTATTATTTGAATTTGGGCTATCCTTATTAAGCGTACTAACAACAGGAAAACAGGAAAATGATAAGCAGATAACCACGTTTTGTTTAAAAATAACTACTACAATTACTATGACGTGCAAGTTTATTTTTGGATACTTTAAAAATTGTAACGACTGTCATATATTTATACTACTTGCATTAGCGGTAAAAATATATAACCCGGTAAAATCAATTGGATATAACAATGCATCAATACCTTTTGTCGTTTTGTATAATAATGTTGGTAAAAAATAATCATTTTTAAATGATATCCTATATCCACGTGTAATTGTTATTGTTTTGGTGGGTTGTTTTATAGTAGCTACAACAGTACACTTACACATTATACATTATCTACATTGTCTTTGTTGGTACGCTTTTCAATGATTCCAATTTTAGTTCTTCATTATCATTATTATCATAACTAAGAAGTAGTAATTATCATCTGCCTGATGTACATAACCTTCAATGATATTTGTGTTGCTTAATTATAAGGGGTTCGACTTTCGTCGCTCGGATAATGTTTGTAATCACCCTTATTTTCGAGCACGCACCTTTCTACTTTATTCCTTCCCAAAATTTTTCCTCACCTTAATAAATTTCAAGCTAACTTAAACCAATCCAAACTAGATATTTTATCAAAGTACTTTACATGAGAATCGTATGAAACTATTCCTGTATTAAAAATTAAACAGTAACATTTAAGATTATTGTAATTAGATTACCATTTAAAATGTAACATTTAAGCTTAATGTTATCAAAGTAACCTTTAAAAAGTAACATTTACAAAGCATTAAATCTAAGTGGATCGGAGACCCCTTAATGTCATAGTTTTTGCCTTTTGGATTGTTTAATCATAATCTTTTAAAAATGTGCTCGTTGCCATATATGTGTGTCATACGTTATATGGGTATTTTAACTTATAGTTAACAAAAGGAATGCTTTTTTATATATATTTTTTCAGAAAAAAAGGTGATTACACCAACTCCGCGAGTCGGCGACTTGACGTAGTAAGTAATCCATTTTCAATTGTTATCAATTTGGATAATCTTCTTTTGATTATAGTCCCAATAATTTCAACAAACACCTTGTGTGCAATAATTTTTAATTTGATTAAGTAGTAAATAATAGATTGTACTAAAAAAATATTTCAGCATATAAATAAATAAGAAGCTGTAAAATCAAAATGTTAATGGTTACTACATTTGATTAGTATTATATCTACTTTGTGAATTAAATTTTAAAAACAACCATATCGGTAAATAATTTGACTAAACTAGCCATTTTATCATAAGAACCCACTTGTAGTTATGGAAGCCATGACTACAAAGTTGCGGTGATTACCCTTCCTAGTTGTGCACGTACATATGCAGTAAAACCCCGTCAAAGCTATCGCCTAACTGTAGGTCGAAGTCGGTAAAATGGACTTTTAAATAATAGTTGAGACAACTTTTATTGAAATGAAAGTGTTAAATGACAAATATGAAGAACTATGTTGAAAATACAAATTAAGAAAAATTTTAATTAAGTGTTTTGTATAACGAAATCATGCTATTCTCTTCGATAATCTATATCATTAATACAATTATTGTAGTTCATTTTATTTTATCCAATTTTCTTTATCTATATTTTGTTGCAAACTATATAATGACTATCTTAGTAAGTGATGGAAAAGTACGATGAACTTTTTTTAAAGTATTTGTAAACATAGCATATAATGTCATATTTTTTACTCTTAATTTAATTATTCACAAACTTATAGTCTCACATAACGTCATAGTTAAAATCGTTTTTATTCGATAAATTATGTTATTTTACCTATACTATATATAGCATTTCAATTTCGATTCGTATCGTGAATATTTCCATGTAAATGAATTCATTTTAACATAAGTACGTTGTTTATAAATATGACGGGTTAAAAATCCTCATCATCCCTTACTGTTCAACCTTTCATGTTGTATGTTTTTATGTTGTTATTAATTAAAATATTAGATGTATGTAAACTAATTTAGGTGACCCTTACATTTGCTTTTGCCCCAGCCCTATAAATTGTCAAGATCGGGGCTTCCAAAAAATGAGTTAGTTCAACTACTTAACCTAATTATCTCTACCGATGTTTATGTGGACATATTGGTTGCTGTGTTCAATGGTTTCAAGAGACGTGTTGATTAGAGCCCGGATAAATTGACACGACCCGATAACTCGACGCGAAATCGACCCGTTATTAACGGGTTTGAGTAAGGAGCGTTGACACGTGTAATTAAATAGGTTGACATGGCACGACATGTTTATTGATTAGTTAGGGTTAGGGCTATAGAGTTCAACCTGTTAAAAAGAAGACATGAGTATTTAATGTTTAAGTAAGCGGGTCGGCACGACACGACACGTTTATGTTACAGGTCGAATTAGGGTTGGAGGTGTTCAACACGCTTATGCAAGCGACAAGACTCGAAAATTACACGACACGACATGTTTTCCATCTTTAAGTTCAACCTCAATACAATCCAATCATTTAATGTGGTTATGGAGTAGCAATACTGGTGAGACTTCGGTGCCGCTTCAAAATGATATTGGGATTTAATGTCAATATTTACTTTTTCTGTTTATACACAACAAAAAAATTAAAGGGTGCACTTCACAACTATAAAGATTTAGGCGATATAGTGGATTTGTGTGATGTAAAATACTTAAACAAATTATATCGAGTTTATTATATATGAAACGTCTCCACCTTTATAGTAACTACTCATCACTTTCACGAAAATCGTTACTCGCACACTTTTGTTACGAGTTAAAAATTTATAGCATAATATTAACAATTTGCTCCGAATTTGGGCTTTTACAATATTCAAATATCGTAATATTCATATATAGAACAGGATATCAGTATTTTGAGACCAAATAAGTACAAATTGACTTTGAGTTTAGAAACATAAATCGACCATTGCTATTTTGAGACCAAATAAGTACAAATTGACTTTGAGTTTAGAAACATAAATCGACCATTGCTATTTTGCATAACAGTGATTCGTTTACAAAACCTACTACTATGGGCGATTGTATATGGTTTAAAAACAAAATGTACGCGATTAACACAATTTAACCTACATATTATAACGATTCTGCATTTACGTACAGAGTAGTCACTTTATATAGGGCTACCCTTTATTTAATTTTGTGCTATTTATATCTACATTATTGATTTGTGATATATCTTTACAATTGATTGACGTGGACTGCATAGATTGGTTGTACTTGTGGAGGGAAATCCACAAAGATAGTTCGAAATTTGAAATTTTTATAGCCTTGCCTATAAATAAGAACTTCATTTCCTACTTTAACAAACATTCTACATATCATATCTTTTAATTAATTTTGAAAACATCTTAAAAAAAGAAAAAAAAATGTCATCAGAATCCACTACATCAAGATTACCCCGTTGTGACTATCGTTTCATTAACCAAATCCGTGGTTGTGAAGTACAACGGTTTGCATGTCTTCGATTTTCTTCATCACATATTAATCCCGGTCGCACATATTACAGTTTTCGTGCATGCAGATACTTCGTTTATTTATTACTATTTTGAGTAAATTCGCTTATTTACCGATAATATTGACAAAAGCTCACAAGGTGGTCACGAGATAACACCTTATCCTAATGTAATCCACTTTTGGAACATTTGGAATAAAGCATGAGAAAAGGATCATCATCAAAATCAAATCCAAAGCAAAACAATACAGCAAAACACAACAACCTGCGCCAGCTGTGTAGCGCAGTTGCAGCAACCACGCTGAAGAGGTAGCGCGGCAAGACCCGCGGCGCTGAGCTTATCAGCGCGACTCCTTTAGTCACGCCCTTAGGTCAGCGTGCTACTATTTTCTGTGCTATGAATGATGTTTGATTTGCAAATGTTGATGTTGAAATTATGCTGTGCAGGAAGCAAGGTTGGTTTACTAGCGCTTGGGGCGTAGCGCGGTTGGAGTGGTCGTGCTGCACTGTAGCGTTGTTGTGCTGCTGCTTTAGCACTGGAATTGCAAACTCGCTGTAAGTTTTTTTTTTTTTTTTTTTTTTTTCATCCCAAGCTTAATTTGAGAACTATGGGATAAATTTGTTCTTACATTTGCTATAATTTATTCAATTTGTAGTCATAAGAATGTTTAAGCTTGTGACAATTTATATTTGCTCTTATTTTTATCAAACATGTGTGTTTTTGGAAAATGATTGTCCTAATGATGTTGAAATGAAGTATAATGCTCCATGAATCATTTGAGAATTGTTTTTAGTCTTTCATTACTCATGTCATGACCCATGTATTTTGACATTTTAAAGAGTAGTAGATTCTTAATTAGAGAGTGTAGTTGATTAGTCTTAATCAAAACTAGAAAAATACTTCTTGAATAGTTTTAATTATAAGGGCAATGAGCTCTTAATTAATAATCAAAAGTGGAAAAAAAATGCACTTAATTAAATTATTTTATTTATAAGAGTAACATGCTCTATCTTAATTTAATAAAGAAGAGCAATGGGTTCTTAATTAATTATCAAAAGCGACAAAAATGCTCTTGATTAATTTATTTTATTTATAAGAGTAATGTGCTCTTAATTCAATAAAGAAGAGTAATGGGCTCTTAATTAATAATCAAAAGTGAAAATGCTCTTGATTAATTATTTTATTTATAAGAGTAACGTGCTCTTAATTTAATAGAGAAGAGTAATGGGCTCTTAATTTATAATCAAAAGTGAAACTGCTCTTCATTAATTTATTTTATTTGTAAGAGTAACGTGCTCTTAATTTAATAAAGAAGAGCAATGGGATCTTAATTAATAATCAAAAGTGAAATAACGCTCTTGATTAATTTATTTTATTTATAAGAGTAACGTGCTCTTAATTTAATAAGGAAGAGCAATGGGATTTTAATCAAATGTAAAAGATGCTCTTGCTAAGTTATTTATTTATTTATTTTAAAATAAGCTATCCTAGTTTGTGGATTACAACAATGTCTTCCCCTAGAAACGAGCAAGATGGAAGGGAGAGAGAGGGAAGATATGGTACTGGTAAGTGTCGTGCTAAAAACCGTTCAAAGAGTAAGAATCGAGTATCACACCCTGCATGGGAGCCCCCAATTGAGTGGGATAACCGTGTCTTGAAACTTGATCCTGACCATCATATTTCTTCTCGAGCATCAAGAGGAATTGTAAGTATTATGTCTTTTTGGTTTTCTCAGTATTTTACAAATTTTAGATGATATATGTAAGCGAAATGTTATAGGTTGATGATGAATTACGAAGATATGATTCAGGAAAGATGCTTGGTAAAATTTATGATACTCTTGATGCAAATACCAAAGAGTTGGTTAAGGTGAGTGGTTTTCAAGATTTCTTAGAATCTTATATGGAGAAAGAAAGAAGTAAGATGTCTGCTTGTTTAGTTAGGGGAATGATGGAATGGTTTTGGGATACAACTAACGCCTTTCATTTCCCATGGGGAGAGATGGCTATAACTCCTTTCGATTATGGGATGATTACTGGATTACCCTTGGCGGGTATGGATATCATTCCTAATGAAGGAATAACAGGAAAAGAGCCAATGATATGTGATTTACTTAGGCCAATCTACACTCGATTAAAATTGTATGAGAGAGTTTTCCATTGGAGTGAATTGTCGGATGCTTTAGCCAATGAAGACATTATGACAGAAACCACTTCCCTTCAAAGAGCTAGGATCTTCCTTTTATATTTGATTGGTAGTACCTTTTTAACAGACAAAGGGCAACGAGTGGCCTTTTCTCTTATCCCGTTATTGTCACATTTGAAAGGAATAAAAGATTATTGCTGGTGGAAAGTGGGTTATGTGCATTTAATATCTGAAATGAGTAAGACATCTCGAGTCATGGATGACCTGCTAAATAGAGAATGTGGCCCAGCTTCGCTAGGAGGCATTCCTCGAGTTATTGAGGTAACAAATTCTTTTACAATGTGCTTATCCACTTATTTGCATCTTATTTTGCTTTTTTTTTAACCTTTTCTTTTCAGGTGTGGTATTTTGAATATTTCCCAACTCTTGCTCCAACAAATGACCGACCTAAGAGATTCCCGGCGAGCCGCAGATGGGGAAGACGGCTAAACATTCATCATAAGACAGATGTAATACGCCAATCGATTTATAACCTTCCTAAAGAGCAAGTAAGGACTCATTGTATATATACATTTATATATATTTATAACTGCAATAAATGATTATTAATTTTCCTTCTATTGCAGATTATTTTTCGTCCATGGGACGGGATAACAGATATTAGCCCTGGAGTGCAGGTTTCACAACCTCTTGAGGAAGCCGTGGTCCTTTTGAAAGGATGTAGGCAACTTATTTGGTTTCTGGGGGAACGTGTTGTTCGTCAAACTTATTCTCCTATTCCTTTAGCTCCCATGGATCCACATGTCTTCATCTTAGACTCGAGTAAGGTTCCCGCTACCTCTATGGATGATTTTTTGAGAGGACTCACAGCTCGGGAGTTAGTTTTTGCTGGTGTTAATTACAAAAATTGGGTTCAGGCTCGGCTACGTCCTTTTCCAACATTTGTTGGGGTATCTTACCTTTCCTTTCCCTTTTTCACGCATGTGCATTTTAAATATATGTTTATTTGTTTATATGTTTATATGTGCACAGAATGATGATATTGAGGGTTGGCAAGTTCCTGAACAAAATATCAAATACATTGATGATTTCGGGAATTTAATTGATGACACTGTGCCATCTGCTGAGGAAGAGGAAGAAGATGTTCCTTGTATCCCTGAGAATGTTGACATGGTAAGCCTTGGGTTTGTCTTTATCTTTACTCGACTCTTATTATTATTATTACTGTCATTTTTCATTTTTAATTTTGAATGACTTGTTTAATTGAAGGTGTCTAGGAGAACTACAAACAAGGTCATCAAAGTATTGAATGCGTTTCGCACTGCTTATAGGAAGACAAAACATGCTTTTGCGTGCCAGAGTGTCACCATGGCTAGGGTAGGTTTCCCTATGTGTTGCCCCTATTTATAGTTTCATGTCTTTATCACCTATGGGTAATTTTTGTGCATTGTTTTCTTTTGTAGGACGTTGTGCCGCGTTATACAACACACGGGACATTTCGTCCTCCTCGTCCTCTGGGTGGCCATTACCGGCGTCCCCCTTTTACGGAAGGTCCGACTAGTGGTCAAAAAATGCGGCCTCCGATCCTTGAACATGAAAATAGAGCTCAAGAGGATCCTAATAGAGACGAGGGAGGAAGTAGTCAACAAGTCAACCCGCAATAAGGATATGATCCTTATGTTGGCTATTATAACTATGGTCAAGGTAGCGGATGGTCCCAAGCTCAAGAATGGGATTATTATGGTGGAGGCCAAGGGGCATATCCAAGAGTTCCTTATGAGATGGGGCGATTTTCGTCGTATGAACCACCAAGGATTAACACTCAAATGCAGCAAGAGGATTGAAGACATTCTACTGATTCTTATACTCCTCGCACTGGTGCTATGCATTATTTCTTTGACTATCGGCCACCACAATAACTTTTGGTGGCATGTAATTTGTTCACATTTGTATTCGTAGTTTAACTCAAACTTAATTTTCTGTTTGTTTTTATCTCATTTTAGCCTTAATAGTTTATAATCATGGATTTATAAACATATGTAAGCCTTGGGCTTTTTATGCTAATATTTGAAAAACAGGGGCATATATATTAGTTCATTTTATTTTTTGTAAAGTATTGGAGGATTAATCAGACTTACTCCCGAAAAAATAATCACCAAAATTAGTTAGCAGGGAAGGGGGGAATATCTCATTTTCCTTAAATAAATATGATTTGAAAAGTTAATTTTAAAGAAGTTGAAGAAATAAAATCGCCCAAAACAATTAAAGAATGGAAAGAATTTCGCAAATGAGCTGATTATGGAAGTTTTATGCAGCGCAGGAGGATTTGGGACGCTGCATCTATAGCGCTATCAAAATTATCGCGCTACGCGCGTAGCATGACTAGTGTTGCCACGCTGCTGCCGTAGCGCTGTAAACCTTGTCATGCTGCCACGTCAATGCGACTAAAATTGAAATGTTGCTTTATTTCTCATTATTTCCTTAAACGAATTTAAGGAAGTTGCCTAGTGACCATCTTGGTTAAATATATGAACGAACAATTATACATTCATCGAACAAAATCCCTTACAAAAGTTTTCTTTGTTAGAGAGAAAAGAAGAAGATAAAGAATGTCTTAAAACTTTATTCGTGAATTAAACCGTTGGATTTCTTCTTTGTCTGTAGAGGAACGCCTTGAATTCAATGCTTATCATCTAGACGCTTTGTTTTCTTTGAGGCAAGCTCGTATCAATTGGGATTTCCTTCATGCCGCAATCAATTTTTGCGATCCTCAATTCCATGTTTTTATCTTTGCTAACAATGAATTGACCCCCTTTCCGGAAGAATTTAGCGCGATTGTTGGTTTTCCAGTGGAAGCTCTTCTTGCTGTACCTAGCCTTCAACAAGGGTTTGGTAAGGACTTTCAGAGACTACTTGGACTAACTAAGTTCGAGACCAAGGAAATTTTCAATGGCCAACACTGTGATCGTTTGAAAATTATTGCAAGATTTTCCTCTCCTTTAGACAACTTAACAATACAAAGGTACAAAAGACGTGCTTTATGCTTATGTTTGCTATCAGGATATTTATTTGTGAATGATGGAGGAAATATGGGAAATGCTTCACTAATTGCAATTGTTGAGCAAATTGGAGGTGATCGTACTCCTATGCCTATGGTGATTGGTGAGACCATCATAGCATTGGACGCATGTAAAGTGGATCCATCATTGCACTTTTCGGGAAGCCCTTTATTGCTTCAGGTAATATTCTAACCTTGGGCTAAAATATTAATTAGAATAGATGAATTGTTATGAATTTACGAAAGGAAATAATATTTTTCGTAGTTGGAATCGTAGTGTCAGTAGTAAATTAGCGCTATTAGTCATAGCGTGACTAATTCTGTGACGCTACGCGTGTAGCGCAGTAGGATCTGTCGCGCTGACACTGTAGCACTGTTTGTTTTGCAACGCTCAACTGTTAGCGTAGTAGAGTTTCCAGCGCTCCTGTTTATCTTCCATAATGTCTATTTTTTTCGTAATTTCAAACCATAATTATTCAATGCTATGTAACAATCTTGGATTGTCATTTATTTCTTTATTTAATTAATGCAGATTTGGCTTAGTGAGCGCCTTAAGACCATCGAACAACCCCTTAATGCTATGAAATACAACCTCAAATCATTTACTATGAGGAGGACTTTGTTCCCAAGGAAAACTCTAGCGGAGTGGATGTCACTTATGTCTCATGGAGGTCTTTCAATTAGATGGGTCATTCCATGGTGGTTTATCAAGGAGATGGTTGGAAGTCATGAGTCAACACCATATGTGCGCCTTCTTGGTTTGAGGAAAATTACTTATTTCTTTCCGACCCGTCTTTTGAGGCAATATGGTATGAAACAAAGTATTCCTAGCCTTGACACTGACCCCCCAACTTGCTTGGAACTTCGGGGCCCTGCCATTATCGCATGGACAAAGCGTTGCGCCAATCGTCCACGATGGGCTTTTCCGAGGAATGGTTGTTCTACTTAACTATCACAAAGTTACAAGGATTGGATGCTTGTTAAGAGCAAAGAGGAGAGGGATAAGGCCCGGGGCCTGGAAGCTACTAAAGGGTCCAAAGGCCCACAGGTCTATAAGGCTCCAAAAAATAAGATTGCAATGGGAGAGGGAAAGAATGAGACTTCTTTACAGAGAAAGAATGAAGCTGGACCTGTTTTTGATATGCTAGGTCCAAGAAATAAGAAAAACGCTCCTTCCTTACCTGGGGTCGAAATGGGACAACCAAAGTTAAATGAAAAGACTCAAAAAACTATAGAAGGTAAGGGGAGAAGAAAGATGGTATGGACTCGTAAAGAGAGCAAGCCCAAGCCTATGGAGAAGCACTTTGATGAAGGTTCCTCTAAAGAAGTGAATAATGAAGAAAAGCTCAAAGATAATCCTAATGGGATGGAGGAAGATCCGGAAGTAGATGAAGACCCAAAGCATGCTCGTAAGGAAAAGGAAGAGTAGTGTTTGACTTTATTTATTTTATTATTTTCAATAAAGTGCATGTGCACTACTAGCATAGACTTTAAAGTAGTCCCTTTTAATTTGATGATTTCAATTATGCAACTATTAAAACATTAATGAAGGACAATATTATTTTATTTCTATATGCAACAAAATTTAGTTATCTATATTGGAAGTTATTGATAATTTATACAATAAAAACTAATTATGTATTTAAATGGGCCGAACTTAGAATAAGTTGCCTACGTATCCAAAAGGAATCAGGTCATGCGTAGTTCTAATTATTTTATATATTTTATAGAAAAGACTTAAATGAGCCTTTTATAGAACCTTCGTGGGTCCTTAAACTCATGTGAAACCTTTAAGTGAGGTCTTTCATAATTCAATTGTTTAATCAAACATAGATATTAACTGAAACTATTGAAATGTAACATGCATTCAGTGCAGTTGAAATTCTAATGCTGGGGTTGTAGCGCTACAGAATAAATAACGCTGCACGGTGCAGCATGGTTACTCTTATCGCGCTGACATGGCAGCGCAGTTAGCATTGATACGCTGCAAGGTCAGCGCGGTTGAATTTTCAGCGCTGCCTTTTCTTATTTATTTAATTACTTTTATTATATATAGCTTTTGGTTTTGTATAGAATGGGTTAGCCTTCATGTATGAGCTTGACCTTTTGATGGAGCGATGAAGGCACCGCACAAAGCATGTGGAGCCTTGGGCGTCCTAGAACCAAATTGAAGGATGATTTTACATCGATGACATGAAATTCAACTTTCTTCCTTATTCCACCAGTGGACATATCCAGAATTATGACTCCTAAGACCTCTCGTCTTGTGTTATCATAAGCTCTTACTCCTTGCAGTGATAGGGAAAATGCTTCTTTTTCTATGCCATGATGCTTGGCAGTTCTTAATGGGCAGACATTGACCGCAGACCCATTATTGACTAATGTCAAGGAGACATTTTTATTCAATATCTCAGCAGTTAGGTAAAGGGCCTTGTTATAAGTAGTACCTTCCGGGGGGAGATCCTCTTTAGAAAATTCAATCATTTTCTTTAGTCCAGTTGACAAGAGACTTACTATTTCAGGGGTAGTGTCAGGAGAAACATTTAATGCATTAAGTCCATTCAGTACAGCTACCCTATGATCACGAGAAGAAGCTAAAAAATGCCAAATGGTTACGTCGGCTTTAGTCTTTTGCATTTGCTTAATGAGAGGATTATCGTTGCTCTCACTAGAATTTTGGGCTTGTGATGAGCCAATATTTGTTTGGACTAGAATTGAGTCTTTGTTGACTTGGGCCTGAGATGGGCCTTTGTCATTATCAGGTTGATAAGCTCGTCAGGAACGAGTAAGATGCTGAACATTAGACACAACTTCTGTAGGATCTTGATACCAATCATTTTTTTATAATTTTTGAATTAAGCCCGAGAGTTGTGTTGGCATTAAGGTTGGTGATATAAGTATCCTCAACATTATCTTTCCCTATGCCACTTACATGTTCGTGTAAGCCTAATACTTCCTCCATTGCATTATCATTATTGGAAGTGATAAATTTAGAAGGATCAATATTATCGCTAACACAGTCAATGGCCAGAATAGAAGATCCACCAAAAGGATTGGTGATATTATTCGGCTTGGGAGGTGAAGGTAAACGCCCGTCTTCAACCATGTCTTGAATGACATGTCTGAGGACCCATCATTGTTCAGTATCATGCCCTTTCCCTCTATGGTATTTGCACCATGAATTAGCATTCCATTTTGGGCTTCTCTTGTCCTCTGGTGGGTCAAGAGTTGGCCTAATTGGATGTAAAGCATTTTGGCTTTGAAGTCTGTCAAGAGCTTGAGGATAAGTCATGCTCATACGAGTGAATCTTCTATCTCGAGGCCATCTCTTTATTTTTGATGGACTTGAACGAGAAGTTTCTAAAGCATTGACTACAATATTTTTGGAAGAATCACCCTTTTTATAGGTGTAGTTCCCCTTATAAGCCTGGGGCATCGACTGTTTTTCCAATAAATCGTTCTCAATTTCGATCCCGACATCATACACTCGTTTGAAAGAGTCGATGCCTTAATATTTGAGATGTACTTGATAAGGCTCGGACAGGTTGTCTACAAACCTTTCTACTAATTCAGCATCGGATGGTTTTTGGACCAAGTGGGTCATCTTTTCCCTATAACGAGTGAAGAAGGTAGTGATCCCTTCATCCGCTCCTTGTTTTAACACTTCGAGTTCTCGGAGTGTGACATGGAATTCCATTTTATCTTTGTATTGAACAATAAATTCCTTAGTAACAGTAACCCAAGGTGAAACCCGATCTGTGCTAAGAGAGTAGAACCAATTCTGTGGAATGGGTTCTAAAGAAAAAGGGAAGATCACTGGAAAAAATACAGTATCAATCTTTTTGATGGTCATGGACCCAATAAAGCTCTTAAGGTGATTGACTGGATTACCAGTCACCTTGAACTTTGGAAGAGTAGAAGGATCGAACTTCTCAGGGAGAACAACCTCAGTGTTAGGGATGTTGGCAGCCTCAAATTGATATGATTTGCCTCCCATTGAAGAGTGATGAATGAGATTTTCAATCTCTTTCTTTTTCCTCCTTTCTTCCTCTTGCCTTTTGGCTTCCATTTCAGCCAAATGTTTCATTGCAGCAGCACGTTCAGCTTCAATTTCAGCAAGGCATATTTTTTCTACTTCTCTTTCAGCCTCCATCTTATTAAGACGCATCATGAGAGCATTCAATGTAGCATTCATATTTTCTTCTTCACCCACACTTGAACTTGGAGAGAACGGAACAAAATTTGAGGAACAAATTGGAGAATTTAGAGTAATAAACCCGAAATCTTCACCAATATCCTCTAAGGAATTTCAGATGAATGATGTTTGTTCGTCACTATCTAACCTTTGTAAACGCTGATCTGGATCGCGACACCAAGTAGTTGAACCAGCCCTTTACGATAAAAAAAAAAAAATTTCAAGCCATTTAGAAAAAAAAAAAAAAACTTATTTCCATTTTTCGAAAGAACAAAGAAATAATTAAGTAGTGTTAACAATGATTAATTTAATACTAAGAGCGTCTGTAAGCTAAGCTAAAAAAGACTAAACCATAATTAATGATATTCTAATTTAAAAATATAATTAATAAAGGTCTTTTGGACCTTTTTTAGTTTAACTCAAACAAAACCGGTATTAAGTTAATTATTGTTAATGCTTATGAGGATTAAAAGATCATGGGCAAAAATTTTGTTTTTTTTTTTTTTTGTTTTTTTTTTTTTTNGATCATGAGCGAAAATTTTGTTTTTTTTCTTTTTTTTTTACAAAAAAAATTTCATTCATTAAGGAAAATGAGATTGTTAGCTCCACCTCGAATTCGAAAATAAACTAATTAAATTCTAAAAAAGAATTGAATTAGTAAATCCTCGAAATATTGAAATTATGTCAATAATCTCAACAAATAAATGTTTGAAATGATTGATAAGATTTAAATTTCTTAGTAAATAATGGAAGTATCAAGTTAGTCTTACAAAAAAAAAAAAAACGATTTTATTCCTAACATGATGTTATTAACAATCCTTTTATTTAATGATTTTCCAAAATAATTTCTATTTAGACAGCATTAGTAATATTCTATATAAGAACAGAATAATGCTAATGAAGTCTTTATAAGGAAATGATTTTAGTGAATCATTTAATTTGAAGCAAGTTAATAAAATCTTTTAATAAATAAATGCAAAATCCTAAAGTCTCCTAAACAACATGAAGAATAAAATAACAACATAAAGGAAAGTAAAAAAAATGAAACAAAATCATAAAAAAAGGAAACAGAATCATGAAAAATAAAGAATAAAAAAAATCGAAATACAAGCAATGAGGTTCCCTAAGCCTAGGGTTAAGCTCTGGAGGTCAATCCAAAGTGTCCTGTTATAAGGAGTGTGCTCCAACACTTTGCGGTGTGATAACCATTAGATATGGAGTGTGTCCCCTCCAAGTACCATGGGCAACTTGGAATCGATGTAGTTGGGATAAGGTTGCGTTTTGCTCGGTTGCTTAGAGACCATGGGCCCCACCAAGTCAACGGTTCCTTCCTGAAATGTAATGTTATTATGGTGATCCTAAGGCATGTTTCAAACACATGGAAGCCAAGTGTTTGTCACATGTATGCAATATGTCTAGAAAATGCAATTTGTTCTAAATATAATACGTGTATGATTAAGAGAAAATTTTCAAGTCTCACCCTCTTATAGTCCGCAGTGAAGTTGCCACTGTAGGGGCCCCGGATTTTAGGGTCCCAGATTTTTTGGTCATCTTTTCCAAACCGTCCGTAGGAGAAGTTAGACCTGAAAAATTGGCTTAAGGAAAGGTGAAACAAATTAATTAGACCTTTTTTTCAACTGAAATGGAGCGTTGGAACATGTACCATGCTACAGGCGTAGCACTACAAGGTTTCTCACGTTGACCCTGCAGCATTACAAGTTTTGTGATGCTACAGTGTCAGCGCAGGAAGGTTTGTAACGCTGCGAAGGTAGCGTAGTTAACTTTCCAGTGCTGCTCTTTTTTCCTTTTTTTCCTTCTTTTCAACAGAAATGGAACGCTGGAACTTATACCACGCTACAGGCGTAGCGCTACAAGATTTCTCACGCTGACCCTGCAGCGTTACAAGTTCTGTGACGCTACAGTGTCAGCGCAGGAAGGTTTGTAACGCTAATAAGAAGTCGCCAATGAGTTTTAGGAACTAAACTCATAAACCGTGTATTTAGATTAAATACGAATGAGACTCGAATAAGGGACGTTTGTCTAAATTGCACGGAAATCCTCTCCGATCCAATGGGGATGACTCCAAGTTGTGGTCAAGTGAACCAAAGATTGGACTCGGGGGCGAAGGTACTAACATGACGGAGTGCGTCGGGTTAGCCCATAGGCGGCCATTACTAGTTCCCTCTTAACCATACAGAAATTATATTTAGAATCACACAATATTATCAATTTACAAAATTAACAAAAAAAAGCATTAAATTGTCAGTGATAACACAAAAAACTAATTAATTTAACTCAAACCGTTATTAAAATTGATTTAGGGAGCCTAACATGATTAGATTTGTCCGAAAGAATTATCTTGATTAAGCATTGCAAACAATCAATTAAAGTCCTTTAACAATAATAAGGTGATAAAGCAGTAAATAAATAGTGAAACAACAACTTAAAAGTCCATAAACATGGTTTTTAAAGCTCTCTGGAAACGTACCACTCCTCCTTTGAAGATTGTCTTCGTCGAGTATTAATTTGGGCGGTGTTTCAAATTATCGTTTCGATATTATTAAAATTTGTAGCCACTTTTTAGTAAAATAAATAGTAAATAAATAATTATTATAAAAAAAATTAAGGTTATTTAAAAGCAAAAATCGGATTAATTAAGTATTAGGGAGAGAGTGAGTAAAAAAGGTTGTCGAGAAATGAAGGTTTTTATAACAGCGTGGGAACCCTAATCACGCTGGCCTGCTAGCGCGGTACGCTGACTCGCGCTGGCCCAATAGCGCAGGAAACCCTACAACGCTACAAAGGGAGCGCTGTTAACTTAGTCACGCTGAGCTGTCAGCGTGACTAAATTAAACGCGCTGCGTTTTTTTTTTTTTTTTTTTTTANTTTTTTTTTTTTTTAGATTTTTGGTTTTTATTTTTGATTTATTTTTTTTTATTTTTTGATTTATTATTATTATTATTATTATTTTATTTTATTCATTTATTTAATAAAAGAGGCGTTGGGATAAAAAAGTCCGTTAAGTAAGAATGGAAATTTTATAATATCCGAGATTTATTTTTATGCCCAAGTATACTCGATTATTCAATCTTCTAAAGAAATGAGTTTTTTTTAATCATCATAGAGTCCTGCCACGAGATAGGGAGACTAAATTAGGTGTCTACAGACATTGTGTATAATTAGATACTATTGTTTAATATCTCAAAGATATGAATACCCGTATGTGTTTGAATATGTGTTGACTACTATAGCTCATCATTTTGCAGGTGATACAGAATGCAAAAAAGGGATGATGATGGTGTCAACCACTAAATTACAAGGAAGCCACATATTTTCGCCCCTAACATAATTAAATTAGGGTCACCCAAGTTAATTAAGATCAAGATTAAAAGTGCAAGGCCCGTGGACAGTGGACAGGAAGGAGAGTAAGACCGAACGAACATTTAGGGAAGTCATTCTTAAGTTATGCCAAATCATTACACTATATTGTTGTAGATATTAAATTCGCAATTGGAAAAAATGGAGTATGTCTTTGTGAGACAGATACACCTGCATCATGTGGTATTCGAAATGGCCAAATTATAATAGCTAAAGGGAAGGTACAATAAAGTTTTAAAAATCAATATTTTTGCACATTAATATACCTTAACAAGTATTTATTTGTGATTTTACTTTGACATTACACTGATAATATTTTTTAATTGTTTTGGCATTGTGTTTTCATTTTAAAGGAACCTTTAATGAACGTGGTTTCAAAAAAGATTTTATTCTACATCCAACGATCGGATGATACCTATGAAAGTATAAGACGTGGTCGGAAAGCATGTTTATGGGAGCTTGTACAAGTACATTGCTTCGGAATTAGGAGTGGACCATCAGTGCTTAACGCAGTGTTGCAATGGAATAAAAGTTCCTTCTGGCGGCCATTTGATGTACTCATCAATAACAAACGGAAGTTACGTTAACATAAAAGTATGTGATGACTGTACCAACTGCGGGTGTACATGTTAATAGGGTACTATATGAGGTGTATGATCGTTGAAAGGGTTAGGAACAATCATTTCCGGCTTCAGTGGTTCCTTTTGTACAAATTATAACTAGTAGTTAGACTTGCATTACATGATGTTGTTTTGATTGACTTAGGCTGTGGTGCAGTACATGATGTTGTTTTGATTTAAATAGCCTACATGAGCATCATGTTAAATGTACTAGTGTGGAGGTGTTAAATATGTAATTTTGTTGTGTTTATCACGTTAACATATAATTGGCTATGTAGTTCAAGTAATTGCCCATATGTGCCTGAGACTAAGGTTGTAATGCAGTTTACAGGTGATTATATTAAGGTACTACGTATTAGGTAAAACAAAACAATATGAAAGAATGTTCATGGCTTGTATAATTAAGGTACCTTTAAAGTGCTAAGTAAACATACATGAATATTAAAACAAGTACAAATGCACAACGGTCATAATATTTGTAACCTAATCATTTGACAAGCTTTGTAATCAATCACCAAGAGTAGTTTAAGTTTATTTTCTTTACAGTCCGTTTACATAACACCGCATTTTCAACCATAAGTTTCCATAAACGAATACCTAATAAAGGCGACACAATACTAATTTTATTAAGTCCATAAAAAAGCATCTTACAATACTGCAATGAAAATGTATAAAAGCCATTACATGGGTCGTTTGCAAGAGGCTTACTGCCATTCAATCATACAAAGGACGTCACTGATGGAAGCGTTATCTTCGTCATTGACACCATCAACATCATCACCAATACTTTGTTCATCAAACATGAATTTTTCCTTGCACCACTGGAACTTGCACAACCACCATCATCCTGCAATAGAATTCATAATTCAAACTAGAAACATTACATACAATAGCATTCACTAATGATAATTATTATTAACAAGAAAAAGTAACAATGATGGAAACCTTTGCTCTACTTTTGATACTCTCCTTCCACCCCTTCTGCCCAGGACTCTTGTAACGTGATCCTTCCGGCCTGCCACGTTTCTTATTTGGCATTGGAGGATCTAGCATTACACCATTACTACAAATATTGAATTGAATACCTTCAGGTGAACTTGAATTGACAACAGGTGGTATAAATTCAACACATGCTTATCCTTCAAGGTCGGCATGAACATCTGATCTAAATTTATGTCATCAAGGTTTTCATCAGGAGTTTCAAATGGATCAACATCATCAATTTCTTCGTTGTTGAACGATTGACTTATGTTAACAGGAGTTTCTAACCCTTCACCTGATGATGGAACATCATAATTGCCAATAGGTATATCCGTTCTTGAAGTATTCCATGTAGCTCTAGATGTAACCTTATGCCCCTCCTTTAACCTAACAAGATCCTTCCTTATTCTTTCTAATCCCTTTAACATGATACTTGCAGCCTTGTCTGAGGTTGAAGCATCAACAGCCATTGGATCAAACAAGACATTAAATTCATCAAACCTTTTAACATGATCGGTTTTTGTCGAGTCATGATATGAAACCTTGATAAGGGAATGCTTTCTGGCAACGTCTTTACGCCATCGACGTAATACATATTTTTCCGGTGGGGAAAATACACGATCCATATCCAAAATTTTAATGCAATGACGAAACAATAATCCATGAGTTTCAAACAACTTACACTGACTTTCAAAATCATAGATTTCTGTATTAAATTTGACACGTAAGATGCGTCTCTCATCACTCAAATACTGCTTCGAATCACCACGACAATACTTCCACACCATGTCCTCTAACATATAAAGATTTTCATTATCTCCAATCTCTAAAATGGCTATATGATACACATATAATAAACGCTCACATTCAATTTGGATAGTACGATATTTAGTATTTGTATAAATTTTCCTAAAGTATAGCTCCAATGCCAAACCAATAGATGGGTTTCGGATATACTTTTCACAGTTCATGTCTGCATCCCTCTCCTGAAAAACTTTCCTTTCAATAGTAGCAATGTACTTTTCACCAAAATCACACAACCGCGTGCTTCGTTTCATAAATTGATCAAAATAGCTATTTATGCTTTCAACATGTTGTGTTGTCCTCATCCTAGCCCAAAACTGGTCTACCATAAAAGTCGGAACCCACATTGGCCTTTCTTTATAAATGTATATAAGCCGCCCAACTTTCTCTAACTTGTATTTGGCTATTACTCTAGCCCAACCCGACTCAAACTCATCCACACCAAACGTATCATGAATCACTCCTAATAGTTCCTCCTTAAGTTGTTCATACCTGCAGCCAAATATTATATTCAACACTATTTATTTGTACTAATTTTTTTTAGTTACAATTGATCATTCCTTCTTATAACTTCCAAACTTTTACATACAAACACCCTATCTCATTAAAACAAAATACAATTTCATAAACATTTTAAACATGCAATTACATTAAAATAAATACACTTACTTTGGATGCTTCCCAAGCTTGTGCAAAATTTTACGCAATATGTGCCATATACACCATCTGTGCCTAGTTTGCGTCATAACCTCGGCTATGGGCTGCCTCATTGCATATGCTTGATCCATCAATATACCACCAGGTGCTTTACCATCCATACATGTATGTAAGCCACTGCCTAAATACCTAACTAAATGTGTCAATGTCCTCTCAAGATACTAATGCACATCTAAGTAGTATTGATTGTCCATGGTGATTGACACCAACAAAATTAGCAAATGGAAGCTTATATTTGTTAGTCAAATAAGTCGTGTCAAAGAAAATGACATCACCAAACTCTTGATAAGCTGTTCGAATCCTTGCATCAGCCCAGAATGCATCCTTTAACCTACCAAGCTCATCAACCCTACAAGTATGAAAGAAGTTCTGGTTGTCCCTATGCATCCTGTCAAAATAAGCAAACAAAGCATTTGCATCACCGCCTTCCATCTTAAGTCGTCTACGTCTATCAATAACATGTCTCATATCCCTTTCATTTATAGGCATGTTCTCTAACCCATCCCGTTCACAAGCAATGCTACCATGAATTTTAGAAACAGATACACCTACATCCACATCATTGAACAACTTGTTCCGTATACTAGTGTTGAAGAAACCCATCCTATACTCCTTCACAAGCTTAGAATTCTTTGGGATCGGAGTATGACCCTTGTGCTCTAGCACTACATTCCTAATTTCCCACATACCACACCTATTTAGACTAGCATACACCTTTGCGATGCATCCACTTTTTTTTTTACTTACGCCGGTTCGATTTTGAACTTTCAGTTTTCCCAGACCCACCTATTTCCATTTCTTTACTTATTTGGACTTCCTCATTATCAATCATTCTATCTGCATGCCCCCAGCATTCACACTTCCAAGTAACTGCTCTTTTAGTTACCTTGTCACTACAGAAAGCACTCTGTGTACGACTAATCCCAAACTCAGTTCTCTTTCCATATTTTTTATACATACTCTCAACTTTTATCCATGTTGTAAAGATCTTCTCTTTACAAGGGACAGTTTCATCGCATTCTATTGTTTCAGTCTGATTATTCGCACCAATCTCCATATATACCTTCATTTAATTCCATATAAATCAGTTTGTGATTTATAATTTTATGTTGTGACAAATGTGATTCTTGTATAATAATAATAGTAGCAACTTTGTATACAACATAAAATGTATTTTTCCTACCATACCATTCTTCAAAACTGTTTATAAACAAACTTTGACACATTTTTTGAAACACATTTAGTCAATTTTGCGTATCTATATTAATTCACAACCTCTTTAAAATTATGATATGCATTAACTCAACTAATTAAAGTTATAATTACAAATAATTAAACCTAATTACCACAAAAAAAAAATTACCACTTTTAACTACAATTTCGTTTTCAAACAGTCATAAAGGAGTATCTTCATACCATAAACATGTAGAGTAGTAGTTAAATTAAATACTCATATTATAAAAATTTAACATATTCTATGCTTTTAGCTTACTATTAACACATTTTAACTATTTCTAACTTCCATATAAGACATTATGTTTATTTAATTAGCAACAAAAAAAAAAACACAACAATTAGGATCATTTACCTCTTCGTAAACTGAAATCCTCATCAAAAATGCATTAACGAAAAACTTCAATTTTCATTACACTCACCAAGCGTTCTTCATTTGTTTACCTCTGGTTGTTTTTAGCCTTGCACTAGTTAATTGCTTCAGCAGTTTTTTTCCTAGCTTTAACTCCCCTTTACTAAATGGAGGTATATTTGGGCAAGGTACATCTGATATTTTTCTTTAAAAAATTAATTTTTTTTTTTTGCATTTTTTTATCGAATACATTCTGACAGTTACACCCACACTAGCCGGTTGTCGTCATGCGCATAACTACCCTTAACACTAGTAACTTAACACTCCCTTACAATTATAACCCAAAACTACTTTTTATTTACAAAAAATTTCATTGGATCGACATGTGATATGCAAAGAAGTAAATCACGGATTCACGGTGATTCACTTGTCACTACTCCAAAATATAAAATATAATAATTTATAAGAGAAATTCTAATGGATGACAATAAACCAAATATGGAGTTGAAGCCAAATAAAGTGGCCCTTAAGATCGATGGAGGGAATAAGATTAAATAGTACTAAAGAATTGATCTATGTGCTTGTGTGGTAATAGAAAAAAAAATTCACATCTCACTATATACGAAAATCTATAAATACTTTCTTTGCTCCATTTTTTTTAATCGTTAATGTGCCATTAATGATTGTCACAAAATAACAAAAACTAGAGACATAAAGAAATCATAATAAAAAATTAACACGAATAAAAGTGAAAAGAATGAAAGGAAAAAAAACTATTACTTAGGGAAGTCAATTAACAGGGAAGAGACTACACGAAGGTGAAAGTTCAAAAATCAAACTTACATCAAATATAAACTTACCGTTACTACTCCTAGAATTGAAAACTCATCGATAATGGTAGACCGCCAATATTTATCTCCAATACCCAACAACACAGTTGGTTAAGTTTTCGTGCTGATAAAGTGTTATAAAAGTAGGGAAAATATTTTAGAGAGAATAATCATTGTATCATCTATTTCATGTATTGAATGGTTTATATAGATACATAGTAGTAGGATTTGCTTGGAGAATAAGAATCCTAACCCCATTGACATACATAGGTACAATAAAACATATGTCAAGAGTATTCTAATCATAGAGATATAATAGGGATCCAGTGATTACATGTAGTATATAACACATTTCAAATAATGTTTTTAACAATAAGATGAGAGATAAGCCCTTATTAATTTAGAGAGAAACCTCCATAACTACAACTTCAAGCTTCGAAATACAATGAACGTGAGTCTTCTAAACTTCAATACAACTATCAACGATCTAATGCATTCTTCTATCGACTTTAGATATGGTTAATTCATCATCTTCAAATTTAATTTTCGCTACTTTTTAATCTCCAAAATCTAGGGTTTGTTGATCTTCATTTCGTTTTTTGTGTTACAGTTTTTGTGCTAAACTTCTTTAAAATTTGTTACTTGGTATTATGTTGTCAGTTTTTTGTCTTTATTTTCCTGAAGCTAGGTTAGTTTAGCTTGTTAGAATAATGGAACTAATATAATTGATATGTTGTATTATTCGATTAAAATTGTATTAATACACTATCATAAATTTTGGCCCTAATAGAGTGATCCGAATAAGTAATTAAAGTTGGGCTTATTTATGTCTTTTATAGAGTATGGGTATATATTATTGTGCGGAGACCATTGGGACTTTCCTAATACATGATGGGCAAATTACGAAAAGGAATCTATTATAAATAGACATCTAGGGTTATGATTTCTAGTACGACACATACAATAGACTCTTAATTACACCCCATCAGTAGAGAGAAAATCCTATTGAGTGTAATTACTAGAAGACTCAAACCAATAAGGAACTCTATTGAAGATTGTGTATGGATTCAGGTACGCTTCTGCATGCATTCTTTACCGAGTAATTTAGTATGGAGATTAAAGTTCATATGAGGTTTAAATCTAACAAGTGGTATCATGAGCCTCCTCCGTATTGAAATATTTGGTACTTATTTTGATTCAATCACTACTTATATCGATTCTTTCGATTAGTTTTCAAAGTCAGGTTTAATTAGGTACTTTGCTATGATATTCGTTGGCTTTTCCTTCTGTTACTGTAATTTGGATTCTTGGATTCACTAAAAGTATTTTACTTTGAGTTTTTAGCCTTCTTTCTAGTTTAGGTATTGAAGAGTATGTACTACGTTTTTTTTTTCTCCCCTTTATTGGACTTAACTATTCTTATGTTTTGTTGAGGCCTACTGTCTTCAATTTTATTACAATTTTTAGGCTTCAATTTCATTCAGTAAAAGTATTACATATGCATGAACTTGTTGTTCAGTTGATAGATTTTTCTTCTGTCAAATTAATGTTTTCTCACATAATGTGTTTTGGATGATTATGCATAAGAGTTAGTACATATCATGGAGTAGCATAAATTAATTGATGTTGATCTAATTTATTTTTCCAAAGTTTAAAGATTAATCAAGTTGTATATGTTTGATTTCCATGCAAAGAACAATTAACCCAAAAGAAGTTTATGGTTTGGCCGGAAGTTAAATGTTGTTCTCATGTGATTACAATACAGTTTACATTCTTGGCAAGTTAATTTATAAAATTTGTCTCATATTATAATTTAATTAATTGAAGTATTATGTTACCAAAGTAACTTCTTTTACGTAGATTAATTAACTTTAAATATTGAGATGGTCGCGTGCATTGAATTTCATGCGAATAATAGTCGCCCCAAAGGAAGATTATTATTTGGCCAGAAATTAAACATGCTTGTGGTAATAAATATGTAACAATTATAAGGTTTTTCATGTGAATATCAAGTCGGTGCAAAGAAAGGCTTAATATTTGACAGGACTTTATTGTTAATATTTGATTATTACACCAAGAGGACCACTTAAAAATCAATTTTTATGTCCAAAGACTAAAGGTTGGTGTTGTGCTAGGTCTCTTGTGATGATGGGATTTATTGCCAAAATGAATGCTAATTATTTAATGGTTTAGTGAAATTTCATAATATATGTGAGCTAATTTTATTTGTGTTTGTTCTCCTAAATGAATGGTTACACTGATTTAGTGTATATGAACATCACATTTCCTTAAGGCTGGAAAGAGAACATTATAAAAGTTATTTTATTTTTATTTTGCTGCATGGATCTAGAGTTGCTATAAGGGTTGAGTGTCCTATCACTCTTACGAAAGGGGATAATGGAGAAATGGGAACGTACAAAAGTGAATGAGTCTTATGATTATCAAACATGCAATTTCGAAATCATTCAAGGGCACTTTATCGGAATTAAAGGATGTTATATTGTTCCTTATTGAGCTTGTTTTTTTTTTGTTTTTTTATTATTACAATCAAAAGGCTGGAAATAATTACTCTTTGATTAGTTCTATTTCCTTAAGGAATAAAGAAACAAGGTACATAAAGTAGAGAAATAAGGGTAAGGATGCGGTCTTAAAGCTACAAAAGAAGCATCATGAGGAATAAACTAAGGTTTGAAATAAGGATTTTTGGATGCTTCTATTGTGGTGGGATGACACATGTAGGAAGAAGCAATAATGTGCTAAATGTCACAAATGACATGCAGATAAGGGTATATTTCTTTCTTTTGTCTGTTTCGAGTTTAATTTTAATTTAGTACCTAAACACACTTGGTAACTAGAATTTGATGCTACTACTCACATTAGTGTGTCGAAGTAAGGTAGTTTGAACTGTCAAAAGTCAAGTAATGCTGAAATATACATCGACATGGTGATGGCAATACAGTTAGGATTTGAAAAGATTTTGTTACTTCGGGAATTCGGTTTTCATTTCCAATCTGGAACAAAAACTGGTTATTATTATTTTTTTTTTGGAAACAATAAATTTAGTCTTTTTACAATTCAAAGTTGGTTAGTTTTGCTTCTTTATAAGGATATAATAGCCTAAATTTGCTTAATATTTTTAGTTCACCTACAGAATTTTTTACATGACAAATTTTGTGTGGTACTAAAAGAATATTAACAAATGAAAATTTTTCTTTACTCTGGCACAAACGTTTAGGATATTTTTCTAAACAAAGAATCAAGGTTTTGTGTTAGATAGAGTTCTTCATAATCATTCCTTTGATTTTTCTAGATTGATATATGCATTTGGTTAATCAAGAAAAAAGAAAAAAAAAAAGGAGATTAGGAGTCAAGCGAGCTCCATGCCTTAGAGCAAACATAAGGATATTAATGGTTCACATTCCCTACGGCTTCTGGAAAAGAACAATAATAGTTGTTTTGTTCATAGACTATCATTCTCGTTATGACTACTATATCTAATTAATGAGATATCTTAAGTATTGAACAAAAATTTCCATTCCTAGTAACTTTTCAAAATAAGAAACTCCTCCTTCCCAAAATACAAGTTTGGGTAACCCCAAAATAAAATTTAATTTTATTTCGAAAACTAAGCTCTGGTAACCACTTTATAACACCCTGGAATTTCCCAACTTCCTTCTTTAGATTTTTCAGAAAACATATTACAAATATTAAATAATAGTAATTATTAAAACTCCTACATAACTAGGAAAAACCAAAGTATTACCGCCACCGTGATAACGACTAAGGCATTTATCAAAGTACTATAGCGGAAGTATTTAAAGTCAAAACCAATTTAAAATTCGAACTAAAAAATGATTTCAAAACTAAAATCAAACCAACAACCAAAAGAAAATCAACTTGAAACTTTATTACATTTCGGAACCATATTAACGGCCTTCAAAACTATAAATTTAAACTTTGGAAATAAAAACTACATCCAACAATAGATAATTTAATTTATAAGCAACTAATTTAAGGAACTACGGAGACTACAATGCAAGCACTCTCACTCCAGCCTAGCATGAATGACTTATGCCCGCTTGTACCTGTAGCTTTCTCTTATTCTAGACAACTAGTCGCCAACAAGGGGGTAATCGTAGGGCCAAGTCCAAGACAAAGCCATGCACACAAAACAAACAGTCTGGAAAGCTGAGTACATAACTACTAAAGACTATGCAGCATGATTAAAAATTAAAATGAAAGTAAAACATACATACATGTTATCGTTCATAACTCTTCACTTGTGCATAGAATCAACTTAAACAAATTAATTGTTATATATAAACTTTGGATTTCGCATCGAACGTGTTTCCTTTCCTTAAAAATCTTCCTATTGGGCACCAACTTGGGAGCAACTCCTAGAAGGTATTACCTACGTCACATAAAGTGACGGAATTCCAGCGCATTAAAAATATAAAAGAGTACGTCTTGAACCCCAATTAGAAGTCATAGATCATTGTTCCATACGGCTCCCCCCATTGTTCATATTTGAGGTATATACGTTCCAAGAGTTTTGGTGCGAATCCTCTTCCACTTTACGTGTTTAACCGGTGTAACAATATTATGACTCACATACAACATCACATCAAAGCATACATAAAATCACAGAAGCCATATTAATTTTCTTTGATTTAAAGTGATTCTACAAATTATCTTGTGTGTCCTTTAATTAAACTAGACTTCGTTTACCAAGCATTAACTGTGAGTGGCTAACTATTTACCTTTTTTCTTGACCACACGTTAAATTGTGAGTGGTAGGGGTGTGCATTTTATTCTGGTTCTAGTTTTCCGATCCGGTTTTCAAGATATCCGGTCCATTTTTTTGGGATTCGAAAAATCCAGACCGGATATCCGGTTTTTCAAATCGGAAACCGAATCGTAATTGGAATGTGTTTTTCACAATTCAAAATATACGATTTTCGTGTTTTTTTTTTCGAAAATGCTGAAGCCAAAACATTAATGGACTTTAGGCTACCTCACTAAGCCCACAAAGCCACAATTATTCACTCAAGGTCTCAAGACATCAGTAAATCACTCATTAAACCGTACAATCCCCAAATCGCTAAAATCCCTAAATACCTCTCGCCGTTCTTCCTTCTCGCCGTCATTCCACCGTTGTTCTGCCTGTTCTTCCACCGCTGTCGGTCGTCGTCCTTTTGCACGAGCCCAAGTAAGTCTCCACTCTCCATTTATGAAGTTCTTTGTTTTATTTTTGTTTGATTTATGTTTAATTTTTATTTAATTTTTTTTTTGTTTATTTGTTTTTTGTTTAATCTTAGTTTGGTCATTTGAGTATTTTTGTTACTTCAGTATTTCTGTTTTAGAGAGTCTTGTTAAACAAACTTTGACACATTTTTTGAAACAAATTTAGCAATTTTTACGTATCTGTATTAATTCACAACCTCTTTAAAATTATGATATGCATTAACTCAACTAATTACACTTATGATTGAAAATAATTAAACCTAATTACCACAAAAAAATACCAATTTTAACTACAGTTTTGTTTTCAAACAGTCATAAAGGAGTATCTTCATACCATAAGCATGTAGCACTAGTTAAATTAAATACTCATATTATAAAAAATTAACAGATTCTATGCTTTCAGCTTACTATTAACACATTTAAACTATTTCTAACTTCCATATGAGACATTATGTTAATTAGCAACAACAAAAAAAACAAACACAACAATTAGGATCATTTACCTCTTCGTAAAATGAAATCCTCTTCAAAAATGCATTAACGAAAAACTTCAATTTTCATTACATCCACCAAGCATTCTTCATTTGTTTACCTCTGCTTGTTTTTAGCCTTCCACTAGTTAATTGCTTCAACAGTTTTTTTCCTAGCTTTAACTCCCCTTTACTGAATGGAGGTATATCTGGGCAAGGTACATCTGATATTTTTCTTTAAAAAACTAATTTTTTTTTGCATTTTTTAATCGAAGACATTCTGACAATTACACCAACAATAGCCGGGTTTTGACGTCACGCACATAACTACCCTTAACATTAGTAACTTAACACTCCCTTACAATTATAACCCAAAACTACTTTTTATTTACAAAAAATTACATTGGACCCACATGTAATATGCAAAGAAGTAAACCACGGATTCACGGTGATTCACTTGTCACTACTCCAAAATATAAAATATAAAAATTTATAAGAAAAATTCTAATGGATGACAATAAACCAAATATGGAGTTGAAGCCAAATAAAGTGGCCCTTAAGATCGACGGAGGGAATAAGATTTGCTAGTACCAAAGAGTTGATCTATGTGCTTGTGTGGTAATAGAAAAAAAAAATTCACATCTCATTATATACGAAAATCTATAAATACTTTCTTTGCTCCATTTTTTTTAATCGTTAATGTGCCATTAATGATTGTCACAAAATAACAAAAACTAGATATATAAAGAAATCATAATACAAAATTGTCATGAATAAAAGTGAAAAGAATGATAAAAAAAAAAAATAATACTTAGGGAAGTCAATTAACAAGGAAGAGACTAGAGGTGGGAAATGGTCGTGTCGTGCCGTTTTCGAGTCGTGTCACTTACATAAACGGGTTGAACCCCTTCAACCCTAACCCTACCCGTTTAATAAACGTGTCGTGTCTTGCTCAGCCGTTTACTTAAACGGGTTAATACTCTTGACCCAAACCCACTAATAACGGGTCGATTTCGTGTCGAGTTAACGGGTCACGTCTTTTTGTACATACTATTGTATATAATAAGGTGGAATCGTGTCGTGTCGAGTCAACCCGTTTACTTAAACGAGTTGAACTCTCCAACCCTAACCCTACCTGTTTAATAAATGGGTAGTGCCGAGTTAACCCGTTTAATTAAACGGGTCAACACTCTCGACCCAAACCCGTTAATAACGGGTCGATTTCGTGCCGAGTTATCGGGTCGTGTCAGTTTCTCTCACCTCTAGAAGAGACTACACCAAGGTGAAAGTTCAAAAATCAAACTTACATCAAATATAAACTTACCGTTACTACTCCTAGAATTGAAAACTCATCGATAATGGTAGACCGCCAATATTTATCTCCAATACCCAACAACACAGTTGGTTAAGTTTTCGTGCTGATAAAGTGTTATAAAAGTAGGGAAAATATTTTAGAGAGAATAATCATTGTATCATCTATTTCATGTATTGAATGGTTTATATAGATACATAGTAGTAGGATTTGCTTGGAGAATAAGAATCCTAACCCCATTGACATACATAGGTACAATAAAACATATGTCAAGAGTATTCTAATCATAGAGATATAATGGGGATCCAGTGATTACATGTAGTATATAACACATTTCAAATAATGTTTTTAACAATAAGATGAGAGATAAGCCCTTATTAATTTAGAGAGAAACCTCCATAACTACAACTTCAAGCTTCGAAATACAATGAACGTGAGTCTTCTAAACTTCAATACAACTATCAACGATCTAATGCATTCTTCTATCGACTTTAGATATGGTTAATTCATCATCTTCAAATTTAATTTTCGCTACTTTTTAATCTCCAAAATCTAGGGTTTGTTGATCTTCATTTCGTTTTTTGTGTTACAGTTTTTGTGCTAAACTTCTTTAAAATTTGTTACTTGGTATTATGTTGTCAGTTTTTTGTCTTTATTTTCCTGAAGCTAGGTTAGTTTAGCTTGTTAGAATAATGGAACTAATATAATTGATATGTTGTATTATTCGATTAAAATTGTATTAATACACTATCATAAATTTTGGCCCTAATAGAGTGATCCGAATAAGTAATTAAAGTTGGGCTTATTTATGTCTTTTATAGAGTATGGGTATATATTATTGTGCGGAGACCATTGGGACTTTCCTAATACATGATGGGCAAATTACGAAAAGGAATCTATTATAAATAGACATCTAGGGTTATGATTTCTAGTACGACACATACAATAGACTCTTAATTACACCCCATCAGTAGAGAGAAAATCCTATTGAGTGTAATTACTAGAAGACTCAAACCAATAAGGAACTCTATTGAAGATTGTGTATGGATTCAGGTACGCTTCTGCATGCATTCTTTACCGAGTAATTTAGTATGGAGATTAAAGTTCATATGAGGTTTAAATCTAACAAGTGGTATCATGAGCCTCCTCCGTATTGAAATATTTGGTACTTATTTTGATTCAATCACTACTTATATCGATTCTTTCGATTAGTTTTCAAAGTCAGGTTTAATTAGGTACTTTGCTATGATATTCGTTGGCTTTTCCTTCTGTTACTGTAATTTGGATTCTTGGATTCACTAAAAGTATTTTACTTTGAGTTTTTAGCCTTCTTTCTAGTTTAGGTATTGAAGAGTATGTACTACGTTTTTTTTTCTCCCCTTTATTGGACTTAACTATTCTTATGTTTTGTTGAGGCCTACTGTCTTCAATTTTATTACATTTTTTAGGCTTCAATTTCATTCAGTAAAAGTATTACATATGCATGAACTTGTTGTTCAGTTGATAGATTTTTCTTCTGTCAAATTAATGTTTTCTCACATAATGTGTTTTGGATGATTATGCATAAGAGTTAGTACATATCATGGAGTAGCATAAATTAATTGATGTTGATCTAATTTATTTTTCCAAAGTTTAAAGATTAATCAAGTTGTATATGTTTGATTTCCATGCAAAGAACAATTAACCCAAAAGAAGTTTATGGTTTGGCCGGAAGTTAAATGTTGTTCTCATGTGATTACAATACAGTTTACATTCTTGGCAAGTTAATTTATAAAATTTGTCTCATATTATAATTTAATTAATTGAAGTATTATGTTACCAAAGTAACTTCTTTTACGTAGATTAATTAACTTTAAATATTGAGATGGTCGCGTGCATTGAATTTCATGCGAATAATAGTCGCCCCAAAGGAAGATTATTATTTGGCCAGAAATTAAACATGCTTGTGGTAATAAATATGTAACAATTATAAGGTTTTTCATGTGAATATCAAGTCGGTGCAAAGAAAGGCTTAATATTTGACAGGACTTTATTGTTAATATTTGATTATTACACCAAGAGGACCACTTAAAAATCAATTTTTATGTCCAAAGACTAAAGGTTGGTGTTGTGCTAGGTCTCTTGTGATGATGGGATTTATTGCCAAAATGAATGCTAATTATTTAATGGTTTAGTGAAATTTCATAATATATGTGAGCTAATTTTATTTGTGTTTGTTCTCCTAAATGAATGGTTACACTGATTTAGTGTATATGAACATCACATTTCCTTAAGGCTGGAAAGAGAACATTATAAAAGTTATTTTATTTTTATTTTGCTGCATGGATCTAGAGTTGCTATAAGGGTTGAGTGTCCTATCACTCTTACGAAAGGGGATAATGGAGAAATGGGAACGTACAAAAGTGAATGAGTCTTATGATTATCAAACATGCAATTTCGAAATCATTCAAGGGCACTTTATCGGAATTAAAGGATGTTATATTGTTCCTTATTGAGCTTGTTTTTTTTTTGTTTTTTTATTATTACAATCAAAAGGCTGGAAATAATTACTCTTTGATTAGTTCTATTTCCTTAAGGAATAAAGAAACAAGGTACATAAAGTAGAGAAATAAGGGTAAGGATGCGGTCTTAAAGCTACAAAAGAAGCATCATGAGGAATAAACTAAGGTTTGAAATAAGGATTTTTGGATGCTTCTATTGTGGTGGGATGACACATGTAGGAAGAAGCAATAATGTGCTAAATGTCACAAATGACATGCAGATAAGGGTATATTTCTTTCTTTTGTCTGTTTCGAGTTTAATTTTAATTTAGTACCTAAACACACTTGGTAACTAGAATTTGATGCTACTACTCACATTAGTGTGTCGAAGTAAGGTAGTTTGAACTGTCAAAAGTCAAGTAATGCTGAAATATACATCGACATGGTGATGGCAATACAGTTAGGATTTGAAAAGATTTTGTTACTTCGGGAATTCGGTTTTCATTTCCAATCTGGAACAAAAACTGGTTATTATTATTTTTTTTTTGGAAACAATAAATTTAGTCTTTTTACAATTCAAAGTTGGTTAGTTTTGCTTCTTTATAAGGATATAATAGCCTAAATTTGCTTAATATTTTTAGTTCACCTACAGAATTTTTTACATGACAAATTTTGTGTGGTACTAAAAGAATATTAACAAATGAAAATTTTTCTTTACTCTGGCACAAACGTTTAGGATATTTTTCTAAACAAAGAATCAAGGTTTTGTGTTAGATAGAGTTCTTCATAATCATTCCTTTGATTTTTCTAGATTGATATATGCATTTGGTTAATCAAGAAAAAAGAAAAAAAAAAAGGAGATTAGGAGTCAAGCGAGCTCCATGCCTTAGAGCAAACATAAGGATATTAATGGTTCACATTCCCTACGGCTTCTGGAAAAGAACAATAATAGTTGTTTTGTTCATAGACTATCATTCTCGTTATGACTACTATATCTAATTAATGAGATATCTTAAGTATTGAACAAAAATTCCCATTCCTAGTAACTTTTAAAAATAAGAAACTCCTCCTTCCCAAAATACAAGTTTGGGTAACCCCAAAATAAAATTTAATTTTATTTCGAAAACTAAGCTCTGGTAACCACTTTATAACACCCTGGAATTTCCCAACTTCCTTCTTTAGATTTTTCAGAAAACATATTACAAATATTAAGTAATAGTAATTATTAAAACTCCTACATAACTAGGAAAAACCAAAGTATTACCGCCACCGTGATAACGACTAAGGCATTTATCAAAGTACTATAGCGGAAGTATTTAAAGTCAAAACCAATTTAAAATTCGAACTAAAAAATGATTTCAAAACTAAAATCAAACCAACAACCAAAACAAAATCAACTTGAAACTTTATTACATTTCGGAACCATATTAACGGCCTTCAAAACTATAAATTTAAACTTTGGAAATAAAAACTACATCCAACCATAGATAATTCAATTTATAAGCAACTAATTTAAGGAACTACGGAGACTACAATGCAAGCACTCTCACTCCAGCCTAGCATGAATGACTTATGCCCGCTTGTACCTGTAGCTTTCTCTTATTCTAGACAACTAGTCGCCAACAAGGGGGTAATCGTAGGGCCAAGTCCAAGACAAAGCCATGCACACAAAACAAACAGTCTGGAAAGCTGAGTACATAACTACTAAAGACTATGCAGCATGATTAAAAATTAAAATGAAAGTAAAACATACATACATGTTATCGTTCATAACTCTTCACTTGTGCATAGAATCAACTTAAACAAATTAATTGTTATATATAAACTTTGGATTTCGCATCGAACGTGTTTCCTTTCCTTAAAAATCTTCCTATTGGGCACCAACTTGGGAGCAACTCCTAGAAGGTATTACCTACGTCACATAAAGTGACGGAATTCCAGCGCATTAAAAATATAAAAGAGTACGTCTTGAACCCCAATTAGAAGTCATAGATCATTGTTCCATACGGCTCCCCCCATTGTTCATATTTGAGGTATATACGTTCCAAGAGTTTTGGTGCGAATCCTCTTCCACTTTACGTGTTTAACCGGTGTAACAATATTATGACTCACATACAACATCACAT
The DNA here is from genome assembly GCA_016808085.1 of Suaeda aralocaspica. Classification (NCBI taxonomy): domain Eukaryota; kingdom Viridiplantae; phylum Streptophyta; class Magnoliopsida; order Caryophyllales; family Amaranthaceae; genus Suaeda; species Suaeda aralocaspica. The sequence goes on along the minus strand of PYUH01000030.1, from coordinate 4,878 downwards.
CAAAGCATACATAAAATCACAGAAGCCATATTAATTTTCTTTGATTTAAAGTGATTCTACAAATTATCTTGTGTGTCCTTTAATTAAACTAGACTTCGTTTACCAAGCATTAACTGTGAGTGGCTAACTATTTACCTTTTTTCTTGACCACACGTTAAATTGTGAGTGGTAGGGGTGTGCATTTTATTCTGGTTCTAGTTTTCCGATCCGGTTTTCAAGATATCCGGTCCATTTTTTTGGGATTCGAAAAATCCAGACCGGATATCCGGTTTTTCAAATCGGAAACCGAATCGTAATTGGAATGTGTTTTTCACAATTCAAAATATACGATTTTCGTGTTTTTTTTTTCGAAAATGCTGAAGCCAAAACATTAATGGACTTTAGGCTACCTCACTAAGCCCACAAAGCCACAATTATTCACTCAAGGTCTCAAGACATCAGTAAATCACTCATTAAACCGTACAATCCCCAAATCGCTAAAATCCCTAAATACCTCTCGCCGTTCTTCCTTCTCGCCGTCATTCCACCGTTGTTCTGCCTGTTCTTCCACCGCTGTCGGTCGTCGTCCTTTTGCACGAGCCCAAGTAAGTCTCCACTCTCCATTTATGAAGTTCTTTGTTTTATTTTTGTTTGATTTATGTTTAATTTTTATTTAATTTTTTTTTTGTTTATTTGTTTTTTGTTTAATCTTAGTTTGGTCATTTGAGTATTTTTGTTACTTCAGTATTTCTGTTTTAGAGAGTCTTGTTAAACAAACTTTGACACATTTTTTGAAACAAATTTAGCAATTTTTACGTATCTGTATTAATTCACAACCTCTTTAAAATTATGATATGCATTAACTCAACTAATTACACTTATGATTGAAAATAATTAAACCTAATTACCACAAAAAAATACCAATTTTAACTACAGTTTTGTTTTCAAACAGTCATAAAGGAGTATCTTCATACCATAAGCATGTAGCACTAGTTAAATTAAATACTCATATTATAAAAAATTAACAGATTCTATGCTTTCAGCTTACTATTAACACATTTAAACTATTTCTAACTTCCATATGAGACATTATGTTAATTAGCAACAACAAAAAAAACAAACACAACAATTAGGATCATTTACCTCTTCGTAAAATGAAATCCTCTTCAAAAATGCATTAACGAAAAACTTCAATTTTCATTACATCCACCAAGCATTCTTCATTTGTTTACCTCTGCTTGTTTTTAGCCTTCCACTAGTTAATTGCTTCAACAGTTTTTTTCCTAGCTTTAACTCCCCTTTACTGAATGGAGGTATATCTGGGCAAGGTACATCTGATATTTTTCTTTAAAAAACTAATTTTTTTTTGCATTTTTTAATCGAAGACATTCTGACAATTACACCAACAATAGCCGGGTTTTGACGTCACGCACATAACTACCCTTAACATTAGTAACTTAACACTCCCTTACAATTATAACCCAAAACTACTTTTTATTTACAAAAAATTACATTGGACCCACATGTAATATGCAAAGAAGTAAACCACGGATTCACGGTGATTCACTTGTCACTACTCCAAAATATAAAATATAAAAATTTATAAGAAAAATTCTAATGGATGACAATAAACCAAATATGGAGTTGAAGCCAAATAAAGTGGCCCTTAAGATCGACGGAGGGAATAAGATTTGCTAGTACCAAAGAGTTGATCTATGTGCTTGTGTGGTAATAGAAAAAAAAAATTCACATCTCATTATATACGAAAATCTATAAATACTTTCTTTGCTCCATTTTTTTTAATCGTTAATGTGCCATTAATGATTGTCACAAAATAACAAAAACTAGATATATAAAGAAATCATAATACAAAATTGTCATGAATAAAAGTGAAAAGAATGATAAAAAAAAAAAATAATACTTAGGGAAGTCAATTAACAAGGAAGAGACTAGAGGTGGGAAATGGTCGTGTCGTGCCGTTTTCGAGTCGTGTCACTTACATAAACGGGTTGAACCCCTTCAACCCTAACCCTACCCGTTTAATAAACGTGTCGTGTCTTGCTCAGCCGTTTACTTAAACGGGTTAATACTCTTGACCCAAACCCACTAATAACGGGTCGATTTCGTGTCGAGTTAACGGGTCACGTCTTTTTGTACATACTATTGTATATAATAAGGTGGAATCGTGTCGTGTCGAGTCAACCCGTTTACTTAAACGAGTTGAACTCTCCAACCCTAACCCTACCTGTTTAATAAATGGGTAGTGCCGAGTTAACCCGTTTAATTAAACGGGTCAACACTCTCGACCCAAACCCGTTAATAACGGGTCGATTTCGTGCCGAGTTATCGGGTCGTGTCAGTTTCTCTCACCTCTAGAAGATACTACACCAAGGTGAAAGTTCAAAAATCAAACTTACATCAAATATAAACTTACCGTTACTACTCCTAGAATTGAAAACTCATCGATAATGGTAGACCGCCAATATTTATCTCCAATACCCAACAACACAGTTGGTTAAGTTTTCGTGCTGATAAAGTGTTATAAAAGTAGGGAAAATATTTTAGAGAGAATAATCATTGTATCATCTATTTCATGTATTGAATGGTTTATATAGATACATAGTAGTAGGATTTGCTTGGAGAATAAGAATCCTAACCCCATTGACATACATAGGTACAATAAAACATATGTCAAGAGTATTCTAATCATAGAGATATAATGGGGATCCAGTGATTACATGTAGTATATAACACATTTCAAATAATGTTTTTAACAATAAGATGAGAGATAAGCCCTTATTAATTTAGAGAGAAACCTCCATAACTACAACTTCAAGCTTCGAAATACAATGAACGTGAGTCTTCTAAACTTCAATACAACTATCAACGATCTAATGCATTCTTCTATCGACTTTAGATATGGTTAATTCATCATCTTCAAATTTAATTTTCGCTACTTTTTAATCTCCAAAATCTAGGGTTTGTTGATCTTCATTTCGTTTTTTGTGTTACAGTTTTTGTGCTAAACTTCTTTAAAATTTGTTACTTGGTATTATGTTGTCAGTTTTTTGTCTTTATTTTCCTGAAGCTAGGTTAGTTTAGCTTGTTAGAATAATGGAACTAATATAATTGATATGTTGTATTATTCGATTAAAATTGTATTAATACACTATCATAAATTTTGGCCCTAATAGAGTGATCCGAATAAGTAATTAAAGTTGGGCTTATTTATGTCTTTTATAGAGTATGGGTATATATTATTGTGCGGAGACCATTGGGACTTTCCTAATACATGATGGGCAAATTACGAAAAGGAATCTATTATAAATAGACATCTAGGGTTATGATTTCTAGTACGACACATACAATAGACTCTTAATTACACCCCATCAGTAGAGAGAAAATCCTATTGAGTGTAATTACTAGAAGACTCAAACCAATAAGGAACTCTATTGAAGATTGTGTATGGATTCAGGTACGCTTCTGCATGCATTCTTTACCGAGTAATTTAGTATGGAGATTAAAGTTCATATGAGGTTTAAATCTAACAAGTGGTATCATGAGCCTCCTCCGTATTGAAATATTTGGTACTTATTTTGATTCAATCACTACTTATATCGATTCTTTCGATTAGTTTTCAAAGTCAGGTTTAATTAGGTACTTTGCTATGATATTCGTTGGCTTTTCCTTCTGTTACTGTAATTTGGATTCTTGGATTCACTAAAAGTATTTTACTTTGAGTTTTTAGCCTTCTTTCTAGTTTAGGTATTGAAGAGTATGTACTACGTTTTTTTTTCTCCCCTTTATTGGACTTAACTATTCTTATGTTTTGTTGAGGCCTACTGTCTTCAATTTTATTACATTTTTTAGGCTTCAATTTCATTCAGTAAAAGTATTACATATGCATGAACTTGTTGTTCAGTTGATAGATTTTTCTTCTGTCAAATTAATGTTTTCTCACATAATGTGTTTTGGATGATTATGCATAAGAGTTAGTACATATCATGGAGTAGCATAAATTAATTGATGTTGATCTAATTTATTTTTCCAAAGTTTAAAGATTAATCAAGTTGTATATGTTTGATTTCCATGCAAAGAACAATTAACCCAAAAGAAGTTTATGGTTTGGCCGGAAGTTAAATGTTGTTCTCATGTGATTACAATACAGTTTACATTCTTGGCAAGTTAATTTATAAAATTTGTCTCATATTATAATTTAATTAATTGAAGTATTATGTTACCAAAGTAACTTCTTTTACGTAGATTAATTAACTTTAAATATTGAGATGGTCGCGTGCATTGAATTTCATGCGAATAATAGTCGCCCCAAAGGAAGATTATTATTTGGCCAGAAATTAAACATGCTTGTGGTAATAAATATGTAACAATTATAAGGTTTTTCATGTGAATATCAAGTCGGTGCAAAGAAAGGCTTAATATTTGACAGGACTTTATTGTTAATATTTGATTATTACACCAAGAGGACCACTTAAAAATCAATTTTTATGTCCAAAGACTAAAGGTTGGTGTTGTGCTAGGTCTCTTGTGATGATGGGATTTATTGCCAAAATGAATGCTAATTATTTAATGGTTTAGTGAAATTTCATAATATATGTGAGCTAATTTTATTTGTGTTTGTTCTCCTAAATGAATGGTTACACTGATTTAGTGTATATGAACATCACATTTCCTTAAGGCTGGAAAGAGAACATTATAAAAGTTATTTTATTTTTATTTTGCTGCATGGATCTAGAGTTGCTATAATGGTTGAGTGTCCTATCACTCTTACGAAAGGGGATAATGGAGAAATGGGAACGTACAAAAGTGCATGAGTCTTATGATTATCAAACATGCAATTTCGAAATCATTCAAGGGCACTTTATCGGAATTAAAGGATGT
>PYUH01000297.1:1671648-1709416 GCA_016808085.1 Suaeda aralocaspica | reverse complement strand
TCCTCTTAAATAGTAAACCGCATGGTTCACCCTAAACTCTCTGGACACTCTACTAAGCACCAAATAGCTTATTAAACTCTCTCACCATCCCTAAACAGATGGGTTAGGTTCACCTTGATAAGTTGGTGGTTTACTCTGTGAAATTTTCTTAAACAATTCCCCCCGGGGTCTACTCGCTTGGTTATTTCTTCTTTCGGCTAACTGCTGAGTTACAGTTGCCAATTGCTTACTACTTCATTAAGTGATTGCATTTCCTTCAGCCATTTGTTCTCTTCTCCTGAAGAGAAGAAAAACACTTACTTTAAAACTATGCTAACTCTTATGTTAAGACACAAACTTTACTTTGAGCAATAAACACATTCTCAATTTACCTCATAGGTAAGTATATACTTCCTAGAGTAATTGATTCACTTACTTTTGATTGTTTTCACAACACCATTAATATAAATAAAGCACAAAATAAAATAAATTCCCTTGGAATTCCCTTCTTAAACAATACTTAATTAAAGTAATGGCTTTATTTAGCTCCTTTCTAGAAAATAATTTAACAACACTAATTTCTTAAAATCACATGGCCCTTTGCCACTCATTCCTTAAACAAAATAGCACTAAGGAGGTTTACATCCTCAAATATAAATCTATACTACTACTATATAATAACAATAGCAACAATTGCTTTTCTACTACATTAGTGTTATCAAGCTTATCTGAAGACATAACATATTCCTCTGGAGTAGACTCAGGTCTTTTCTCCATCATCTTCAATGTCTTCTAGATCCTTCTTGGGTCTTCTTCCATCTATTCATCTTCATCAATAGGTTGCTCTTCTTCTTCTCAGGATCGGTCACTAGATCCACATACTCTGGATGATCGGGTCTGGATCTTCCATTTCAAAACAGGAACTATCCTCAGCTCAGCTTCATTAGCTTCAGGGACTTCAGGTTGGGGATTTTTCATTAATGCAGCCCTATGCTCGCTTCCCTAAGACCAATATAACTCTCTAGATACCCATATGAGACTCTCCACAACCATACTCATTCATATACTTAGCAAAATTAGGATCCTCCCCCAGGTAGGTAAAAGTCATCAATTCGCCTTAATTTGGTATAGGGTTCACGGTCAGGTAAACTGTATTAAATCATGGCTGACACTCTATGGGCATCCTCATACTCCTTCTTTCCTAACACATTTCTGTTGTATACACATAAAACCGAATTTCCTCCCAACATATTGTCTCCACATATTCATATCTTTCTTTTCCAGGTTCCTATTTCCGAATTCTATTAGGCAAGTTGGTCAAACATCCTGCAAGCCTTAAAGTTCTAACAATTAACCAACCCACCAAGAAACAAACAAAAACAACAAACCATTTCTCAAAAAAAAGGATTCAATGGCTAACAAAAATCTTTTCTACACTAACTAGTCACTAAAACAGTCAACTAGAAAACAAATATCTTTGCATGAAGGAAGAAAAATAAATCTATCCACATGCCCAAAAACTTCCTACCCATCTCACCACTGATTGTAAAGCATACACATAATACGTACCTTAACTCCTTGTGTACCTGCACATGTAACAAACAAAACCTTTTTCCATTTTGAAAATTTCTATTTTGGAATAATTTTATTCTTAGAAATATTCTATTTATGACTTTCAAAACATTTTGCTCCTCAAGACACTTCCCAAAATGAATGAATAAATGACCTCACTTGGGTTTAGACTTCGGACTTAGACTTAGGGTACCCAAAATAAACATTTTATTATAAAACAGGGCTCTGATACCACTTGTAACCCTGGTTTTCTCCTCCTAAAACTACTAACATTTCCGGAAAACATTTATAAAATAATCGAGCCCCAACTACTTTAGAAAACCAAAGCATTACCGCCACGTGAAAACGGCTAGGCATTTACCAAGTACTACAGCGGAAGCTTAACTTTAAAAACAAAAACCAAAACAACTTAATTAAATAAACTTCAAAACCAAATCCATGATACTTTATAACAACTTGGAACCGACATAACGGCCCTTCAAACCAAATAATATTTAATATCTTTAAAAACAACGTTAATCCATCATGATATAAAATAGCATAATAGTCACTTAATTTTAAGCAATACTAAAACAACATGAACACTCTTCACTACAATCCCAGCATGATCGACTAGATGCCCACCTGAAACCTGTTGCTTACTCTTTATTCAAGACTTCTACTCGCCATAATAAATGGGTCGTCGTAGGGCCACACAAGATTAGCCATGCACACAAAGCACGTAATCAGCAAAGATGAGTACATAAGCATTAAAGACAATGCAACACACTAGCATGAGTAATCCTAGGCAAGAGCATCAAGTAAAACATCAACCATACCTTTACCACACATTGCAACATCATAAGACTCTAAGACTCTTACTTCGAATTAATTATATATAATTGGATTTCGCATCGAACGGGCTCCTTCCTATAAAATAAATAATTGCCAAAGGGCACCACTTGGGAGCAAACTCCAAGAAGGTATTCTATTGCCACCTAGTGGCGGAATTCCAACGCATATAAGATAAAAATCTAAAAATAGAAGTACAACGTCTTGTACCCCTAACTAGGAGTTGATCCTCTGTTAGACAAACTCCCCCCACTGTTCATACTCAAGGTATATACGTTCCAAAGTTTTGGTGCGAATCCTCTTTCACTTTACGTGATTAACATTTTATAACTTGTGATGACTCTCACATAACAAACATCATAACATGCATAACTCACACAACATTTCATAACATAACATGACATGAACACCATATTAATTATCTTCATTGATAAGTGAACATATTTTATTCCTTTTATTAATCCTCTCTAGACCACACATTAACTGTGAGTGGTTAATTACTTCCTTAACAGTCCACACATAAACTGTGCGTGGATAACTTCCTTACTAGTCCACAATAAACTGTGAGTGGATAATAATAATAAATTGCTCAATTACTACCAATCATGGAATAAAATTCACTAACTCTTCTTTCTCAAAATATTTAATAACATAATCTTTCATGCTCATTTTTGACTCTAGTCAACTTTTTATTAACATGCATTCAAACATCCTTGATGTTATTATTAATAATATATATAATAGAATGCATAAATAAATACTCATGGATTATCATGTAATCATGCATACTTGAACATGCTCATATAAGTCAACAAAAGTCAACAAGAGTCACATAACATACTTCATATCATATAGTTTCTAACATGAAACTTATATATTCAATCTACTACTACATGATCCTAGCATGATATTCTACTCATGAATCTTTAGTACTTACGTACCTTGTATAATAGCGGTGATTCGCCACTACTTCTAGAACTCACTTGATTCGAATCCTCCTATAAAACATAAGAGGAAAACTATATAAGAAAACCTCTTGACAAACTTTACAGCAACACTCTAAACTACTTTTTCTAGTGGATAAACATCCATAACCTTCCTTACTATGTCTCTATCAATTCCATACTGTCTCTTATTTTCTTTTCGAAAACTTCTATTTTTCATTACTTTCCAAAAATGGCAGCTTACTTTAATTATTTCAAGCCTCTTAAAACCTCTTTAAAAACACTTATTTTTGCATAAAAAACACCATATTAATATCCTTATAGGTTTAGGTTCGATTCTATGCATTAGAATTTAATTTGGAAACTTGTAAGTAATAACACTTAATTTTACTTCTTATAAACATGCCTTAATAAAATTACAGCATTATTTATTTAATTAAAAATCCTTTTAGACCTCTCTAAACTTCATGAAAAGCCCTAAAAAACACATGGATTGATCATATATGTAATACTTAACTTATATGATTAATTCATGCTAATTACATACTTTAAAACATTAATTAGAATTTTATAAAATCTGGACAGCTTATAAATCATACTTAAAATCATCTTTAAACTTCATAAATCATACTAAAAAATATGTAGTGATCATAGATTTCATATATGATCATACTAGCGTAATACGAACCTTAAAACTTGTTTTAACATGTATTTAACAAATTTTCAGATTGTTTTAATACTTTAAATTTGTTAAAAACCAATCTAAACATCATAATTTAATCATCACAATCATATATATTTAAACTATGATCATACCACTCAATCTAGATCATAAAAATAATTTAAAACAATAAAATACTTCTAACTTCTCAAACCCTAATTAAAATTTCATGATCAACTTTTTAAATCTATAATTACAAATCATAAAAACTGATTATAAATCATAAAACATTACTAAAACATGATCATAAACATAATTTATAAAACATGCTTAAGAATTAAATTAAATTAGAAGAAAAAGTTTTTTTTTTTTTTGTACCTACGAAATCGAGAAGGCAAAGGGGGAGGAGGTGGCGGCGACGGCCGGCCGGCGAGGGGCAGCAGCGGCGCAGCAGTGGCGGAGAGGTGGCCGGCGACCTTCGGTCCTCTTCGTCGCTTCTCCCTTCGTTTTTTTTTTTTTTTTCTCTCTTCTTCTCTCTTTTGCTTTTGGAAATCCTAACTTGAATGCTTGGGAAATTCTGAATTTTGGTTTAAAAGGGGGTATTAAAGCCCCAAAAGGATTTAGAGTTGGTTTAGGAAAAGCCCAAAAGGTCTAATTGAAGTGGGATTAGTTTTGGGCCCATAATTAAACTAATCATGGCAACCCATTAAAAACACTTTTAAAAGCCTTACAAAATATTTCACACATTTAACCTTCATAAAAATTATTTTTGACCTTTAAAATTTATTTCTTTAAAATAAGTAAATAAACTCCGTAATATATTAAATTCCTTTAATTAATTATTTCAAATACTTTTATTCCTTTAAAATACATACGTAAAATGTACGTATAAATACTATTTTAATTTTATAACGTGTATAAAATTACGGGGTATTACACCCTTAGGAAGAGAAAAGCTTTCTTCCATTCCTTATCGGAATCCGCATAAGGATGGAGAACCGTCTTCTCATCCCTGATGGAAAAACTCCACCAACCACCACCCTCCACAGCTTTACTGTTGGGGGACAGAACAACCAAATGGTCCCACACCACAAGGGATGGCTTGAAACCATAAAATGTACATGTCCATATGTACGAAACCATCCTCTTTACACTCAACGGTGTTAGTTGGGCAAGGCTAATATTGTAACTGTTCAAAATTTGGACTATAAATGGATGAAGGGGGAAACGCATCCCATGTTCCAACTGAAGAAGATATATTGTAATATAATCGTCGTCAGTAGGGGGAGCACCAATAGAGGCTGACGGCTTCGGAAGACGAAGCCAATAGCCATCGGACTCCATCACCCCATACAAATGCTCGGCAGCTGCAATGAAATCCTCATCCTTGGCCTTTTTAAGACACTTCGGGTTGATCTTGGACAAAAGGAGCCCCTGATTTTCTACAGGCGAGTCCCAGGGTAACTCCCTTTCTTCAGATGGTCTTTCGGGGGCCACATCCCCGAAACCAGTTGAAGTGCTAGTCTCCTCAGTTGATCCGACACTTCGGAGAGGAATGGCAAGAATGGGACATTTAGAGCTCCCACTCCCACCAACAGCCGCACCTTCCTCCGACGTCCCCAACCGGGGTTTATCTAATAACTCCGTCCTTCGGGCATTACGGAGTTCCTCATCGGTGAGGTCACGTTTGAAAGGATCCAAAGACAAAGAGGCTTTCTTAGTTTTGGGTGCCATTTTTCATGTCGAAAATAGTAACAAAGGCCTAAAAATCTAGAAGAGGTTCAAATTGAACTAACGAAGTGGATAAATAGGTTAAAATACCGAAAGAGAATGTCGAAAGCGAACCAAATTACCTTTGTCTAGTAAAGAAGGCGAAGACGATCAAAATGTTGGAGTTCGTTTTTCAGAAAAAGTGTTGGAAATTGCAATGGAAGTTACAAGTTGATTTTCAGAGCAAAGAGAAAGAGAGAGAGTTTGTGTGAGAGTTTGTGAATAGAAATCACTCTCTCGCTCCTCCGCTATTTATAGGGGCAATGATTGAATATGCACAGCCGCCCTTTGAAAATCACACTTTATGTGCGAACTTCAAAGAAAATTAATGCTCGAAATTGCCACCTCACTCTTTTTCAAACCCATTTAAATTCCCACCAAAAAAATTACACCAATTATTTTGATGTAACAAACACCTGCTTCGAACTTCGTCCAAAGACAGGTATTGGGGGGCCAGTTGTTTGGGTACCCAAGTAACTGTACTTGGGCCCAATAGAATTCAAATGGGCCAAGCCCAAACAATTGTACACAAACACAATCAAACACATTTACATTAAACTAGTTGTGACACCGTGCGCAATGCGCACGGCGCCCCAAAATATATATGTTTGTGATTATACTATTTAGGCTTATACGATTCATAGTCGATGGTTTTCGGTATAATTCGAGTGTAATGGATAAATATTTGATTTTGGTTATACACATGATTCTAATTTGGCCTTATGTTGATAATATGATGTATACTAATTATTGGTTTGTTTTATAGTTATATATACTATTAAATTGTCAAATCTATCATGATTAAAATTTTTTTCAAAATACCATATAAAGTATGTCCAATATGTTTAATAATATTTATTTTTTATATAATAATAAAATTTTATGATTGGTCAACTATTGCAATAAATAAGTAAATTATTGTGAGGGTTTTCTATATACTATGCATGCAAATTTATCATGATTAAATCTTTTATTTTTATAAATAAATAGACAAAACTCATAGATTTGTTTAACAATGTCAACTATTTAAATGTTAATAAAATTTTATGGTTGGTCCAACTTGGGAATAAACAGGAATATTACTGTGAGGGTTGCTTGTAGTACACATTCAAGCATAAAATTATACACTTAGGTCAATAAAGTCAGTTTCTCTTTTTCAGATGTTGGTTGTTACTCTTCCTTCACTCTCATTAACGTCTTGGTTTCTGTTTTTCTTTCTTTTTCAATTTATCCTATCATTCAATTTCTTCACCAGATAAACTCTTTCAGACTCTTGGATCTCTGTAAATCCGTTGGTATTCTTCGAATTTTTCTCATCTCCATTGTTGGTAGTGAGTCTCGTGATTTGCATGGGCTGTTTCGTTTGATCATTAATCTTCTATTATTGGTCTTTGTTTGAGGTTTGATTTGAATTTGCTTTTATCATTCTCAGATTTATTCCATTTGTGTAGTTTCAAAATTTTAATTAGAGTTTGTAAAATTTGAATGTGTATTTTGTTTAGGGTTTGCGATTTCTGGGTGCCGAAGAAAACAATAACAGGTGCTACACAAAAACACCATTAATGTTCTATGATTCATTTGATATACTCCGTATGATCAAGATTGATTTAGGTTGATATATCTCTCTTTTTTTGCAGGGTTTACGAAGGCATTTGTATTGTTGCATGTCTATTTTTTCTCTTCCCCTGTAAGTTTTTTTCCATTTCATTGGTGTACTATATTCAAGATCTACTTGTTTTCAGATTATTAGTGATATCTATATACTATGATTCTAAAGTTTTCTGTTGTATTGTCTTTAATTGACCTATGTTTAGGTTTTCAATCTTATTAATGTAACAATGTTTAGCTGATTTTTATTCCTTTATTTGGCATGTTATAGTTGTTAGTTTAATTGTAGGGCAGAAAAATAGTGGGATTTTTGTATTTAATAGCAAAACAATAATTTTAACTGTAATTGATTTTGAATTGTCTTACTGAAAAGAATATCTGCCTTGATTTCTTGTTATTGATTTAGAGAGTATATTTTTGCTATTATGCTAATAACGTGGCCGGGGTTTACAAAGATATACCTAATAATGTTTACATAATAGTCCATTAAGATATGTATAATATTTTTGTAATAATATTTATATAATCTAGCATTATTGTTGATCATTATAATGTCTTTAGTTTAAAATAAATGTTTTAATTTCATTAGGCTGTGTTAACCTTTATCAATTTGAAAGAGGTTCCTTGGGTCACTGTTGAAGAATTAATGTGTAAGTAAAAGGCATTCCATGCATATAATAACTAAAAGTAAGGAATGAAAGAGTTTTGTTAATGATATGCGATCTTCTATATGCTTTTGATTGAGCCTAATATGGTATTAAGTACTCTTAAAATATTTTGAAGTTCATTTGTGTTTTGTGCATTAGAAGATAAAGCAATTGGTTGCATGGGAATCGTGCAATAGTAATTAGCTCGATTTTAACAACTTTTTGTGCCAAAGAATAATGGTTAGATTTCTTTGTAGGGTCATTAGGGTTGCTAGTACCACCATATGAGCAACCATTACTATTAGGGCCTATTTTCTTCAAATCATACTTCTAGATGACACTAAAGAAAGAACAAATTACCTTAACCTAAGTGACTGTAATTATATTATAGTAAACCTCAAAAATTCTTGTGGTAAAGGAATAATAATGTAAATATTATCCTTTCCATCGAATGCAAATCTTCTCCTGTTTAATTTAGATGAGTAGGTCAGGAATAGCCTATCAGTAATTTTCCTTCGTGTAGAATTGCTTTCGATTGATAAATCCTCAGCAGTCATCTTAATTTGCAAAGTCCAAGCAAGGCTATAGCATTTTGTAGCATATTAAACTTGCTGATGAGATAGTAGAGTTCAAGTAGTATATTATAGCATATTGATAAAAGGCCCCGTCTAAAGATTCAACTGAAATTTTCAAATGGCTCACGAGCATAGATATGCGGCGACCAATGCTCCCAAAACCTGGGCTGCACATTTGTGGAAGAGAGAAAATAATGGGAATTTTATCTTTATGGAAAAAACATTAAAGGTTTCCATGAATATATTTCAAGCCTTTAATGTATTCTTTTCCTATACCAGAGATCCATTATTTCTTCTCTATGTGTTATGTGCAGAACGATGACCAATGCTCCCAGAACCTAGTTTTCACATAAGTCAAAGGGGGAGAATAATGGTAACCCTAGGTTTGTGAAAAAATACGTTAAAGGCTTTCATTAATGTATGTTAACCTTTTAATGTATTTTTTTTCCTTATACTTGTCAATCACTATTTTCTCTCTTTGTCTTATATGGAAAACAAATTTTGAGAGCATTGTTCGTCGTATACCTGTGCTCGTAAATTGTCTGAAAGTTTTGGTTGAGTCTTTAAACGGTACCTTTTATTAATATGTTGTAATATGCTGCTTGTATTTTGCTATCTCATCAAAAAGATTGATATGCTATGGAATATTTTAGCCATGCTTGGTCGTTGCAAGTATTGATAGCTGCTAAGGTTTTATTAATCGAAAACAAATTTACACTTAGAAAAATTGGTGGTATTCTATTATTGACATGCTTATCTAAATTAAATATGAGGAGATTTGCATTCGATAGAAAGGACAATATTGATATTGTTGGTTCTTTGTCATAAGGATTTTTTGAATTTGAGGTAATGTATAGAGTGTATTGGACTAAGGTAATTTTTTGTTTAGTTAGGATTGCATTTGTTCTTATTTAATGGATTGATGATGTTTATTTCTTTTTGGAGTAGGAGGATGGGATCTACTTCTCGCGAGCATGAAATTACTATTAAAGCTAGTTCTCGGTTTATGTTATTATTGGAGGGGCAGTGGAAAGACTATGTGGTATTATTTCTGTTTAAAGTATTTTCAATCTTTTATGCTGTAGTATGTACTTAGAGTTGCCTCGTTGGTCTGGGCATAATTGTTTTTGCGTGTATTAAACTATCTGCAGAAATTACCTAGGAAATTTGTTGCACGTTTTGGGAGTGAGTTAGCTGGTCACTACAAGCTTGTTAGTCCAAGTAAATGTACTTGGTTTGTGAAGATAACCATGGAGAATGGGGACGCTATGTTATGTGATGGTTGGGCAAAATTTGTTACTGATTTTAACATAGGTGAAGGGTATAGCGTATTTTTTTATTATTTAGTGAATTCGGTATTTGATGTCCTCATCTTTGATGAGTCAGGTTGTGAATGCCCTCATTCATATTTTGTGTGTGAATGTTCTTCTAATGATGTCAGTGCTTCTTCTGAAAAAGGCAGCAATTCTGCAAGCAATGACTGTATTATCACAGGTGTTATTGATTGTGAGACTTATGCTGATTTGAATGTTTTGGAGTTGAAAGAAAGATTGCGGAGTGCAGGATTACACATACGAGGACACAAGCATGATCTGATAGCACGCCTAACAAGATATATGAGAGGGAATGTCCTTGAAGAAGACAAAGTGCAACCTGTTGGTCGCCCAAAGAAAAAATAAATATGTTAGGATAATTAATGTATGGTTATAAGATATTTGTCCCTCTTTTTTTAATAGCTAAATATGTATGCTTTTTATGACTATTATATGGTATTATGCTTATGAAGAGATGGTTTATTTTGAAATGGCTATAATTGTAATACATTAATAACTGTACCTAATTTGTTTGGTTCTAGTATATTTTGGAGTTTATTTTACTTATTTTCTTATAATAATAATTTATTTGTTTTTAGTAGATATATATATGGCATGTGATTGTATGTCTATTTAGTATTTCTAGGCCATGAATTTGTGTTTATGTGTGTAGGTGCTAAATGTAGCGGGCTGTGTATTGTATANAAATGTAGTGGTTTGTGTATTGTATATATATATATAGCGTTTTATATTACTCTAAATGGATGTTAAGTATTTTTTGGCTAGATATATATCTTTGTATTGTATTGTATAGTAGTTCAAGACAATCTATCTTTCTTTTAGTGGTCGGATATTAAAATTTGTAATGCAAAAGCAATGTATTCGTATAGAACACTGTTGAATATCATTGTGCCATAACTTGAACACACTAAATCTACTGTCTTCATGTTCATCGTTTGTAGTTGAAAACAAAATACGGCTACATATTATTACATGAACAATGAAAGCGTATATAGTTCTATTATTATTAATATGCTAGAAATAAGTTCTACATGTTTAGTATGAGCATAAGAGTTACTCAAATTCAACTGCACGGGCAGACCAGAACAATGCACGGCTTTTTCTAAGAGCTAGAGTTGGACCAATAGTAATATCTGCCCATTTCATCTGTAAGTCTTCAATTAGGGTAGTTATTGCCTCAGCATCATCCTGTAGAGTTTTACATGATTATTTGTCAGGGTTATCGAGAAATAGAGTTAATATATATGCTTAGAATAACTAATGTTGCACCCTATACCTTTTGCTGCCAGAGTACATCAGAAGGCACACCAATGAGCTTTCAATCTCAGCATTGAAAAAAGTCACCTCAATCTCTCTTGTTTCGTCTGATACTGTACTTTTCAACGTGGCTCTACAATAGAATAATGCTCTTGTTATATAATTCATGTAATAGATTCTAAACTGTAAACTAAGCATGACATATCAATGGTTTAGTAATATTACAGCTGGACATGTCAATCTCAGTTTTTTACCTAGGCACACATTTTGTTTCTGCAGGTGCACAAGACTTGCAGGTGAATGGCGACTCTGATGTTTGTGGTGGCGCAATTGCTCACTTGCCACATTTATCACACCCCAAATATAGATGGAGCTGATCAGCTGTGACATTTGGAAGATGTGCAAGTAAGATAAATTGCTCTTCTAGCCAAGTATTGTGGGCCTGCAATGGCAAAAACAGATTATACCATATTCAATGGTGATGGTTTGTAATGATTAGCGACTGGAGATAATTTAGACTGCACATAGTTTCATACCTTTCGTTGTTGAAGTTTTGATACTGTTATTTGTATTGACTTTGCATCAGCAGCCAATAATATCACAAGCTTTGATTGATGATCAACTAATTTCCCGTCGTTTGCAGCAGCCCTGTTACGAAATGGAAACGGCATAAACTAACACTCTGACACTAATATAACTGATGCTTACATTGGCTGAGTATAAGAGGATTTTTTTTATTGCTCACCAAGATCGTAATGCATCTGCTTTGGGTCCTTTAGGATTTGAAATAACTGAGGTTGACATCGATGAATATAAAGTAAAACCTGGCTTAAAAAGAAACACAAACAGCTATGTAAATATTATAAATTATGTAACGACTATTAATTATCTAGAATAGATTTAAATAAGCTAGTAAATGTTTATTTGTTATAACCTCTATAGCCTCGGATCCTCAAAGTTGTAAGACCAATCACAATAAATGAGTTGGCCCATTCCTGAGTTAGGTGGGTATATGGTTGTGCAATTTCATTCCAGAGAGAAACTACAATAGGCTTGTCATGACTGGTTCAAAGCAATATGAAGTTTAGCTGATGAATACACTATCAATCAATTAATGGCCTACATAATAATAGTAAACCTAGCTTATGATACCTATGGTCAATTATGCGGAATTCAAAGACTTGATTTTCTCCACCTTGAGCCCTAGGTATTGATCTTGGTCCACTTGCATATAGCACAACACCAAGCACGTCTGCAAATTATTTTGATATTTAGTCGTAGCTGGTATAGATTAAGTATGACATGTATAGCACGGAAACGTAAGAGATGTTCATGGTTTTATTACCATAAAGTGTGTCATCATTGATGTTCCGTGGTATTGCAAATATGTTGCAATATTGTGGCCCGAGCACAGCTGGATCAACTGGAACCGGATCAATGGTAGCTCGTCCATTAATAATGAGAGCATGTTCTTGAGGTCGTGTAGTATGCTGGGAGGGTATTTGTGTAACAACTGCATTAGAAATCTCATACTCTCCATTTCGCTGCAAAGCCTCATCAAATGCTTCAATGTCATTATTGAACAATGTAGCCTTCATTCTGAATCCCTAATAAAAGCAAGCATATCATGTCGTTAGCTTGTAGATTAACATTTTCATAGATGTCAAAGGGAAGCATAATTTGTAATTTATGATACCTCTGCATCCTCAAGTAAGAGCCTTTGATATCTTGACTTGTTCTCTGGTTTTTGAGGTGATCCTTTGTGAATCACTTTGACTTTGATGGTGTAGTTTTTGTTTTTGGTTGTTAATTCTTTAAGGGGCTTATACTCAGGTTTCATATTTCTTCTGCAAAATAAAGGTTATACATTCACTATAGTAATATCTATGATGTCTTCTATTATATTATATATGCAACCCTTAATCAATATAGGTTTCTAATTCGTGTTGTTAAAAGGAATTTGAAAATGGTAATTCTATAATAATGATTTGAATTGTGAATTACATACTTTTATATTTCTATTTGGTGGCATGAATAATGAATTAGATGCTTTTATATGACCATTTGAAACAGGACTTTTGTATCAGATCACTTTTTAGGTGTAGTATTTAGAAGCCTGTGTGTTAACTTGGTTGTTATTATTAACAGTTACTGCATTTTGCCTGTCATGCTATCCATTATACATAATTTTTTCTGTGATTAACAACCACTACATAGGATTTAGGTTGTGAATATATGTTCATACCTTCTTATACTATGTGGTGCATAAAAATACATAACATATCTGACATTCAATTCTAAAATTAATGACAACGATAATATAGCATTCTCAAAGAGTATCATGATAGATATTGTAGTTTGACTCTGAATTTCTGTAGCGAAGAGTATGTATCATGCATACAAATTGTTATCTGATTAAGAACATGTAAACCTAAGACATGGAAGAACAATTATTATGAACAGGCTGTTATTTGCTGCTTCTTAGAATGATGTATGTCTCTAATTCATCTACTGTTATTATAAGCCATCATTGGGTGCAGTGAACTGGTATAGCAGTGGTAGAATAAGATCAAAGAGAAAAAGGCATGATTTATAGACTGTAATAGAAGTTTCTCTACTGAAATAGTATAGTTAAACATACCATAATAATGCAATGGATACAATGAAGTTCATACCTTCTGTTGAAAGCAGAGGCAATAGTGTTAACCAGCAAACCAAAGCAAGAAGACCTTCTGAATAAAGCAGAACCAGAAATGTTAGGAGAAAGCTTAAATTTGATGGAGAAAAGCATTTGCTGAATTTTGTTGCTATGCTTAAAACATTACCAGAGATAAGGTTATTGAAGCCACAAAATAGTCAAAAATGTTTAGGAAAAGTATGAGAAGCAGCCCATACCTTATTGTTTGGTGGAAGTAAAGGGTTTCAACTGTTCGTGTACTGTTGTTCATCAAATAGTTCTGTAGATGTAGTAGGTGTGCAGTTCCAAGATTTATTAATTTAAAATAAAAGTGCATTGCATATCTTAGAAAATCCAGAAAATCATGGTATTTGTTGGACTCTAAAAGCAAGTTATGTATGCTAAAAATATGCTATTGTTGAAATGTAACTACTATAGCTAGTTCTGGTTCAAATATAACAGAAAGACTAAAATATTAGCTAATGTGGTTATTTCTATATTCACACAATTAGGAGCTGCAATTGAGTGGAATGCATAGCTTAAAGGGACTGATTTTGTGAACTCTTAAAGTAGGAACTGAAATTGAGTGGAATGCAATACAAACTTGATATATATTAGCTGCTTTTGTTACATATGCTACATTGAAAAGGAAAATCCTAATCGTACATCATGCTAATTTTTCAGTATATAAATTTATGATAGTGTTCAAGGAGATACAATAATATCTATTAACTTTTCAGATTATGTATAGCCTTGAACAAAAGATGCTTGGCATATCATAGCTTCAAAACTTGATGGTATTCTTACGCAAAATGCTGAATATATATGATGCTGGTTAAGCTGTTTTTCATGTGCTGCCTTTAATGTTTATAGAATGTTGTAGACAATGTAAATTCTGAATCAGTGAAGTATATGAAACAAACATAAAAAGGTAGCTGAGTAATGGATGGCATATGAAAAACAATGTGACTATTTTGCCTATGTAGAATGTATGATATACCTGTATGATTCCAGCTCTCTTGAGTATTTCAAATGATACCACATTCCGAACTAAATGTGTAACCTGATTTTGCTGGGTGCCGAATGGGAATACACTAACTTTGGAGGCTGTTCGAGCTCTAGATAATGCCACATACAACTGGCCATGAGAAAAGCATGGACTTCTCAAATATACACCTACTTCCTGCAGAGTCTGTCCCTGAGACTTATTTATAGTCATAGAAAAACTCAGTTTAATCGAGAATTTCTTTCTTTGAAATTGGAATGGGAAATCAGATGACATAGCTGGCCGAAGACTAATCCGAGGCAACAAAACTTCATGACCTTTCATATATCCGGTAGCAATTTCACAAAGTATAAGATTAGATAGGCATGAATCTTTTACAAATGAGTCGTGTTCCATTGCACAATCCATTGCTTGGATCTAAATTCCGTAGAAGCATAACAGGACAACCTTCTTTCAACACTAATTCATGAGGGCTCATACCTCCAGGACACAATGTATGCAAAAACTTTGTGGGGTAAATGTGACAATTATCATCGATTAAAGTAACGAAACTTTTATATGTTACAATATCACCTTGAAACTCTTCAATAAATGATGAATTAATTGCATCAACATCATCATTTTTTGGTGTTAAAATAGCCTGTTGAACGAAAGCAGCTTCATTGTTGTTGTTAGCTTCCCTTTTCGGAAGCAACATATGCATTAGTTCATTAGGCTGCTGAGTACCCTCAGCTGCAATACAATGTATGTTTTGTGGCGGCTGTAGCATTTCTTGTTCAACATGTTGAAGTTTACCATCACCCAAAGTACGTAAAAAATCTGCAAAAGCTGCATCTTGTCTTGCACGCATATTCTCTTGCAAATGAAATCGAGTAAAATAAGGCCATAGATGAGAAGAAACTAAACTTGCTTCAACAGCTTCTTTTTGTGTCTTATGGGGAAGTACTGGCAATACTTGCCTATATTCTCCACCAAACACCACTATTTTGCCTCCAAATATCAATTCTGGATCACATAAATCTCGCAACAGCAAATCTAAAGCATGTATACTTGCTTTATTTGACATTGGAGCTTCATCCCATATGATGGCAGTTGTTTCTTTCAATAAGGCAGCAACAGAACCTTGTTTTGGGACGTTGCATGCAAGAGAAACATTATGATCAATTGGTAATTTGAATCTCGAGTGTGCTGTTCTGCCATGTGGTAAACCAGCAGCAGCTATTCCAGACGAAGCAGTTGGCAACACTATTTTATCCATCTGTCTGATCTTTGCATATAAAGCACAGTATAGGAATGTTTTCCCCGTTCCGCCTGGACCATCAATAAAAAAGGCACCAGACTGATTTCTCTTCACTATTTTCATTATAGCTTTTTATACTATCTTTTGTTCATTGTTCAACTTTTTCCGAGCATGTATATATTCCTTCGGTATTGGAGCGTGTACAACATCTCGAATATCTCTTGTGGCTCGTAATTTTGGATCTTGTACATTTTTTAAATGCTCAAGTCCAAATTCAGCAAGAGTTTTTGCCATATGCTCTAACAGTTGTTCAATTTTCTCTGCTGACATAGCTAAAATTACATTTTCAGGTAATTCACCATTTCTCCGAAAGTCTTCTGAGAGGTGCTTATAATATTTTTCCCATGTTTCAGCTGGGCTCGCAGGCGTGCAGAATATTAATAATGTGACAAATAAATTCCTCAATGAATTAGGCATATGAGCTTCGATTGCTTCATCTAAGCACTGATCTGCCAGGTCAGTTTCCTCAACTAAGCCTCTTTTTTTGCATGCTTCTTGGTAAGTACTACAAACATATCCATTCACAGTTTTTAGATCATCATACGACGTAGGACCACGTACATTTGCTAATAATAACCTTAGAAAATATCTATCTGGATCCGATGGATTAACAAACGTTAGTCGACCAACCATGAAAGCATTCTTTCTATCTTTCCAAATCCTAGCCCTATCATCCCAGACAAAGTATTCTGGGAATTCAGAATATAAGTACTTTGGACCATCAGGTCGTAATTTGTTCATCTCGAAAAACTGAGTTAAAGGAGTTTGGGCACGTCTTAAATCAGACACAACATACTCAAGGTTCTCATTTTCACCAAAATTTATGCTTTGTGAGTTCTCACAATGAACTGCTAAGGGCATTACTGATGGTGACATTTCATGTAAATCAAATCCAAATATGCGCCAAGCTGCCTCAGGCGGAGAAACCCATCTGCCTGATTGGAAGTTATCAATCTAATTAAAAGGCTCACTACTTTCATTACTTCCAACGAGAAAAGAGATGCGATCATGACCTTTGTATACGTATTTATAAAGGTACTTGACTGCTTGGATAGTAAAACATATTTCAACATTGAAATGACAATCAAAAAGAGCCAATAAATAAGGGTTATAAGGAATTACCCATTTGTTACACGTGGTCATCATATGGACAATCAAAAAGAGCCAATAAATAAGGGTTATAAGGAATTACCCATTTGTTGTCCATATGATGACCACGTATAACAATTTTTTCACCAGTATCTCGCCGCCTATATATAGGATAGCCATCATAATTATTTGTTGTGAAATCTGCAAAATCTTTAGGATATTTTGCTTTGCAATATGGTTTGCCTTTGTGCTCCTTCATACACGAACATCTCGGATTTGCCAGCCCACAGGGGCCATGCATCATATGATTAAGCACAGCAGCACGAAGATGTGAAGTAGTTGCATCTGGTATTTCTACACAAACAAATTTGTCAAACTGTTTTGGGAATTTAATCTTATAACCATCCTTTAAAATGATGAGAAAATGTGCGTGTGGAAGCCCCCGTTTCTGAAATTCAACCACATAGATGAAAGCTGCCACTTCACCAAACAAACGTTTATCGATCATTTCCTTTTTTGCAGCGAGTAACTTGGCTCTGAAAATCCTAGCTATTAAATCTGGCATGTTTTGTGCCAACTCACCAGCGGCTAGTTCTTCTTTGATTTCTGACCAATTAGGATTACATGTCATTGTAGCAAATATGTCAGGTTTTCCAAAGCGTTGCACAAGTGTCATTGCATTTAAATAATGACGACGCATATCGTGTGGTCCACCAATAAATGAAGGAGGCAATACAATTCCATGTCCAGCATCTGCCCCTTTCACTTCTCCCATAACAATCGCATCAATCAAGCCTTTGTATAAATATGCACAAATTTTAGGCTGGTTATATCTACAAAAATCTAGCCGTGTATTTTCTAGCTTAACATACATATCCACTATAAACTGTAACAATAGCCTTCCTGTAGCCAACACACGATTTCCAGTTTGAATCTGCAACATATATGCATAATATTCATGACAAGATATATTTTTGTGTGGTTTTTTCTTTGGAAGAACAGAACCTACAGCAGCGTGAATATATTAGCAATAATAATAAGTTAAATGTGACAGGCAAAACATAAGAGAGAATGTAGTTCAGAAATTTACGTTTTGTTTCTTGATTGATGAGATCAGCAGCATCTGTTGAATGCTGAACAGGCCCCATATATGTCAATCGTTGGTATAGATGTGCTCTTCTTACGAAATCTTGGAATTCCAGGATGCCACCCACTCTCCCCGAAGGGGAAAATAAGAGGGTATTGTAAAGGATCATAGCAACCGTAGTAATGTTGTATTCTAGGTGTTGAATCTGATCTCCCTGACAGAGTAATGTAGGGACCATTGCAATCATCTCCTACAGACTGATCAGCCCATATTGCAGCGACTTCGTCAGATTTGGGTGCATTATACACTCGCACATCATTTACAGCATTCGTATTAATCCGAATATGTGCATCTTGAGTGATAGGTAACTCTTTCAAACTTTTAAAAAACTGAGCGTAAGGATTCTGATACATCACTTTCACTAAGATTGATATAACATCAGGCCGCAAATTATCAAAACAGCTTGATCTTAATGAATGCTCAGCATGAGAATCATAAAAGTAAAGCTGTAGAAATTTAGGACATTCATTTGTAGGGAGTAAATCAGGCAAGAAATGATAGATTTGCCCATGTAAGCGGAACACATAGATTCCTTTGTGTGTTTTACAATCAATCCCTCCACCTAAAGAACTAAATGCAAAGAGGTTATTATAAATCCTAGAATGTTTTTGGAAATGTTGTCCAAGTTCGCATGTAGAAGTATATAAATAAACCAATTCATCAGGGAATTCATTTGAAGCAACCTTAACTTCTCCAGTTACACAACAAAAACCAGGGGATTCATATTGAAATTTCTTGGCTCCACAAGATTGACAATATGTTGGTGTCGATAACATATGGGGAACAATTGGTAAAAGATTCCAATACACCGCTTCAGAAGCTGCAAGCATTTTAAAATTTAATGACAAACGCATGCACCGAATCAATACCATTTGGGAACATTGAAGTCCTTTTTTCTGCATTTCATAGATCNATTGAAGCCCTTTTTTCTGCATTTCATACATCACTTTCTAAATTTCATAAAAATTAACCTGGTTCTCGAGTACGGACACGTTTAGACTTTTGTATAGAAGCTTTTGGGGTGAATTCATTTGCCATATCAGTAGACGATAAATCACCACTAAGTCCATCAAACAGTGAACTAAATCCCCTCTTATGTTTTGCCTGTTGCATTTCATCTGAGCCAATAGTTGTTGGAATAAACCTCCGCATTCGATGAGTGACCACATCAGATGTGTAGTGCATGCCGCACTTCATTACCATGATAAGAATACAAATGAAATAGTCTAGAATCAGGTTTTCAGCACCAAATCTAAAACAGCAATGTATTCACAGATCCTTTGCCTTGTATTTTATAAGCTTGTATTGTCAAAGTTTCCAAATAAAGACAAGCAATAAAACTGTATGCTTATAAAAATCAGTAAAACAAATAAAATGAATAATAATAATAGGCCTTTCCACTCATTTTCCAAAACAGTTCTACAAAAGTAGCAAGTATAACCTTACTTGCGTACCCATACAATATCAGATTTACAATACATTTGACACTGCATATACTAACAAATAACAATTGCAATATATCTAATCATAACAATTCTAAAGTAATAGAGGCAACTACTCTTACATATCGAACCTTATACTACAACACCACCAAACTATATGCCTACTCCATTACATTACTGCCATCACATGCCTAGATTAGATAGAATTAAAATACACATATCATCATTTAGTGATTTTTCAGCAATAGACCTTATATAGAAAAGGATTGACCATAAAACACCAACTTATCCAACTATGCGACCTAATTAGAAAGCTTTCTGCGTTTAAAAAATGCTTCCAAATCATCTTCCACCATCTCATCCTTCACAATAGCAGGGAATGAACGACTATGTTCACCAAACCATGGCTTCTTTGGAGCTGGTGGAGGACATGCTGATTGTTGTATTTTAGATTTCAGTGACCTAGGAGTGGTTGCATCTTGCTCAACTACAGAAATAGAAGCATCTAGGCTCTCAGCAAGCCCAAGAACACGCTCTTTTATATTAACATATCTCACACGTGCATAATCAGTTGCTTCAGCATTTTTAGACAACAAATGATAATTTATGTCTTCAATCTCAAACATATACTTAGTCATTAGAAAATCAATCACCCTCTTAGCACATGATTGCTTGGCCGTCTCAACATCAAACGACTTATAACCAGTAACATACCAAGAAGAAACATTTCTATTAGGCACACATCCACCAGCCCAAGAAATGAAAATCCCTTCAGATATCTTAGAAGTATCTATTGGAATCAGCGGAATCTGCAATGCATTAATCGCCTTCCTCAACAACTGCAAGAAATCAATCTGAATTGACTTACAACTCCAATCTATTCCTTCAACTTCATGGAAATCAAAAGATGTAACAGCAGGAACATTTTTCTCAATTCTTTGTAACGTACTTTCTTTAAACTGATAAAGCTGCTCACACTGCTCATTCTGAACACGCGCTTCCAAGTTCATATCCATAACTCTCATTTTAGGAAGACACTCATCTGCCGTCCTGCAGACTGACATGATTCCTCAAATGTTTCCTTGTCATCCCTAATAATAGAACATCCAAATTCACAGAGGGGAAGTGACACAGTAACCTGCGCTACTTCTCTAATCATATCGTAACAACTATACACAGGCTCTACATAACCCAAAGCATGACAAATACGCTCTAACACAGGACGATAGTCAATTGAAACGATAATTGGTGATTGTGCCATTACCTTTACAAAAAAACACTTGCTAATTAATTTTAAAGAGTATCCATATCATGCAAAATATATGTAGTAGGTAACAGTCAAATTCTGAATCTAATATAGAAGTCCCCAACAAAGAGTAAATGCAATTTAATCAATATCATTCAGTTTCCTAACAACCATTATATAAATATCGAACCATTATATTATTAACTTAGGTAAGGCTTGTCTCTCACATGCAATATAATGTACAACACAACAAATAAACAAATTAAAAGATCATATGATCTACTACATAGTCTACAACACAAAATTAGCAAGAAACTAACATACATCAGAACATATATTCTAATGCAAAAACCATAACATACAATAAAAGCTTTATCATAAACACACCATAACATATAATAAAAGCTGAAACAAGCTTATGAACACACCATAACATACAACAAAAAAAGTTAGAAGCAGAACCAGAACTTACCAAAGTGTGAAACTCCTTGCTAGAAACTGTGAGACTATTCTGAATCAAACAACAATAATTGAGAACTGAATGGTATTCCAAACACCGACACATATATTGATATATATAACCAAAGACACAAATAAGAAGAACCAAGAACCATGTTCCTTGGAAAAAGAAAACAATAGTTCACACATACCATTCCCGAAGTAAGCAGCAGTATCACTATTATTTTTTAATTAAAAGGCATGAGGAAGCCTAAATTTCAGTATCAACATCTAATAAGAAAGGACCTTTGGCGCCCTTTTTTTGGCACCAAACACCCCTAATTTATGGGAGACCATGTACATAATGAAGTGGCAGTTAGTTTGAATAAAAGTGGGTCCACAGCAAGCAACACTTCTTCCGTTAATTCCATATGGGCATACATCCTAAATACCTTATCCTAACCCCCACAATACCTCACTGTAATAACCCAAATTCCAAAGGGCCAAAATCCAACACATAAAACAGTATAGCACAACCAAACTGTCAAGGCCCACAAATACATGAAACCCAAACAACATAACCCACAAACTAAGAAAAGCCTTGCAACACTAACCTAATCTGACATTGCTAATAAAGGCAATAAGCTTAACACACCTAACTAATCCAGAAAATTAACTCATTCAGCTTAACCAAATTAGCCAAGCAATATACCCAATCAATTCCATCAACTAACTCCTAACCTCAATCTGATTTAATCGATTTCACTTCAATGTATTCAATTCAATTGAATCCAATTGAACAATAAACTAAATTAATGCAATATGACTGAAAATCAAAACAAAACATAACACAATTAAGCAGTCAATTTCAGAGCATTCAATCATATATTCAATCCAATTGAATAATAGACTAAAGTACTACAATTGGACCCAAAATAAACAAAACATAACACAATTAAGCAGTGAAATAACCAGCAAGAACTAAACAAATGAAAAACCAATCTAACCTGAAGTACCAATTCTGACATTGACAAAATAGCCACCAAACGACGAAGCACCAATTTCTAATAGGCAAGGATATTTATGAAATTAGAGTTCAATCGAATCGATTCATCAAATTAGAACCCAATTGAACCGATTCGTAAAAACAAACCCTAACCCCATAAATACCCCTAACAAATAGAAATATGAACTCCAACATGCAAGAGTCGCAGATTTCAAAGTGATTTATGAAATTAGAGTTCAATCGAATCGATTCATCAAATTAGAACCCAATTGAACCAATTCGTAAAAACAAACCCTAACCCCATAAATACCCCTAACAAATAGAAATATGAACTCCAACATGCAAGAGTCGCAGATTTCAAAGTGATTTATGAAATTAGAGTTCAATCGAATCGATTCATCAAATTAGAACCCAATTGAACCAATTCGTAAAAACAAACCCTAACCCCATAAATACCCCTAACAAATAGAAATATGAACTCCAACATGCAAGAGTCGCAGATTTCAAAGTGATTTATGAAATTAGAGTTCAATCGAATCGATTCATCAAATTAGAACCCAATTGAACCAATTCGTAAAAACAAACCCTAACCCCATAAATACCCCTAACAAATAGAAATATGAACTCCAACATGCAAGAGTCGCAGATTTCAAAGTGATTTATGAAATTAGAGTTCAATCGAATCGATTCATCAAATTAGAACCCAATTGAACCAATTCGTAAAAACAAATCCTAACCCCATAAATACCCCTAACAAATAGAAATATGAACTCCAACATGCAA
This sequence comes from Suaeda aralocaspica, assembly GCA_016808085.1. Classification (NCBI taxonomy): domain Eukaryota; kingdom Viridiplantae; phylum Streptophyta; class Magnoliopsida; order Caryophyllales; family Amaranthaceae; genus Suaeda; species Suaeda aralocaspica. The sequence continues at coordinate 1,686,104 of PYUH01000297.1, read as the reverse complement.
GAGTCGCAGATTTTAAAGTGAGAAGTAGGAGAAAATGCAGTTACAGAGAAGAAGGAAGAAAGGGAAGACACCTTAGGGCCATGCAAGGGTCGCAAATTCCAAAGTAAGAAGTAGAAGATGATTGAGTTAGAGAGAAGAAGAAGGAAAGGAAAAATCTCAGCAAAGGAAAACCAAACTACGAAAAAACGAAAAAAAGGAAGAAAAAAAAACAAAGAAAGAGCCCAAATGAAGCATGTGCTTGTCATGTGACCACAATAGTGAAAACACTATGCAGGCTAACATGGTAGCTGAAGTTGACCAATAGGGGTGCAGCACTGTTCTTTCAATAGTGGTTGCTTATCACCACATTTTAAGATGTAAGGATACCAAGGCCCAACCCACACGAATATATGGGCTGGCCCGAACACTATTTAATGATAATTACAAGCGGCCCAGAGGCCCACATTACAAGCCCACTACATGGCCCTTCGGCCTTCGGCATTCTTGGCCAAGTGGCATCAAACCGCCATACAGAAGGTGACATTTGTCTATAAATATAAGCATTTATGACACTCTACAGGTAACCCAATTCCTAGAAATTTACATATACTCTCAAGCTAACACGTTCTTAGACTTGAGAAATACACATTTGCTTACTTTAGCATCGGAGGGGCGTTCCTCGGACACACCCCCGAGGCTAGTAATCTCTTCTACTTGTGCAGGACCTTCGAACTTCATCTTCAGACCTTGCACCTCTTTGATATTGATCCTTTCCCTTTCAATCAAGATCACTTATTTGGATCATATTGTTTCTACACGGAATAGTTTTCATTTTCAGTTCCAAAGATGCTGCTTTCAAAAATCAAAACAAGCACACTTCAAAATCAGTGGTCGTACTACTTAAAAAAGAAAACGCAATCACAAGTACAAAAATTCTAGTATTAGAAAGGAAGATTAACATATCATTATTGTGCTCCTGGAGACAGACCACACATTGTTTGACATTATAAGTTGTGTAATTAGACTAAAATTTATGACTATTGAGACTTTAGGCAAGTAAATCTGAAACCATTTTTTAGTCAATTATGATCTTAGCATATTAGTAACTATTTTGGCACCAATAACCCCAAAGCATTGTCTCTGAATGTGTGTGACAGAAGCGAAGCAGTGAAAAGAAAAGCAGATGATGAGAGACCATGGTAGACCGATACAACTCGACTCAAGAACAAAATTTCCATTCTAACCATTCAATTTGAGCTGCAGAAAAGCTTAACATGGTAAGTTATATGGCTTCACTGACATCTAACAAAACCTTTATAAAAGAACATATCAGCTTGCGCTAGATAAATGTAAGAACAAAATAGATCAATCAAAGCCTTAGTCACACAAATGGGGTTCGCTATATGAAAACAAAATTGATCATACAAAAAAGATTAGCACACAAAAGATCAGCAGTTATGTTGTACAATCCTATAATAATAATAATAATTGTAGTAGTAGTGGTGGTGGTGGTAGTGGTGGTAGTGGTAGTGGTGGTGGTGGTGGTGGTAGTGGTGGTAGTAGTGGTAGTGGTAGTGGTGGTGGTGGTTGTGGTGGTGGTCGTGGTGGTTGTAGTGGTAGTGGTAGTCGTGGTAGTCGTGGTAGTGGTAGTGGTGGTGGTAGTGGTAGTGGTAGTGGTGGTGGTGGTAGTGGTAGCGGTAGCGGTAGCAGCAGCAGTAGCAGGAATAGCAGCAGGAGCAGTAGTTGTAGTTGATAGTATTTGTGAATTATCTTCTTTTGAAGAGAAATTTTCACTGGACGTTAGAAAGTGAAGTGTATGTTATCTAATTTTTAGTTTAATTATAATTACAATGATCCTTATCTACATTCAAAATATTAAAATATAAATTGTAAGATTCATAAATAACCAAAGTAACCAATCAAATTTACTCAGCTAATTATCACAATGTCACTATATTCTCATACTTTAACACTAATTAGTTCCTTCATATTCAATTAAAGAGCAAAAACGAAAATTAAACAATTAAAATTAATCAACATGAGTATTTAATTGTAGTTGGCAATTGAACAAAACACCCAAAATCATAAACAAATTTATTCAATCAAATACATGTCAGCGCTTTTCTTAGGAGAATGTGCAGTATATATATATATATATTCCAACAACAATAACAAGAATTATAAATTATAAATTATTATTATTATTATTATTATTATTATTATTATTATTATTATTATTATTATTATTATTATTATTATTATTATTATTATTATTATATGATTATTATTATTATTATTATTATTTATTATTATTATTATTATTATTATCATCATTATTATTATAGGATTATTTGCATTCAACTGATTGGAATATATATATATACATATATATTATGGTTGCCTAGCACAAACAAAATAATTTAACAACACTACTTGATGTGGCACGCCAACTCATGCCACGTGTCAGCATAATACTGGGCCATGTGTCCACTAAAAGTCCAGGTGGCACCGCCACTTGGCAATGACTGGACCACCAAGGTGGGCTCCATACGGCCACGTGTCGCTGTAAGATTGGGCCACGTGGCACAAACAACTACTCAAAAGAAAAGAAACCCTGCCACGTGTCGCAACCCCATTCGACACCACAAGGTAGGATAAAAAGAGGAATTTGGGCTGAGGCTTGAATGTAAAGCCCATGAAGCTTACAGCATCAACCAATTAGACGATGACAAATGTCATCGTCCAATTCGTGGCCTCCAAACCAAAAGGCTATAACCCTCAAAATCATCATTTGGGGGCACAAACACAAAAACGCACATTCGACACACTAAGAAATTCTCCAATCCGTCTCTATTCTTTATCATCATCCCCCCTTATTCCCCCTGTTCCCCGTCGTCCTTACTCCGAGAATTTCTCTCACTATTTCCCTCTCTAGATTACAAGTTGCTAATATTGTTAATTGCCTTAATCCTGATACAAATATTACTTAAGCATCGGAGGGGGAAAAAATCCTACGAGGATTTTATTCCCTTGTTTTGCAGGAATCGAGGTCCGAGCCATCAGGAAGTGAACAAGCCAACACCTGTCCATCTGACGTGTAGTCCTCTAGTTCCCTCTCCACGTATTCAGTTGAAGAGACCCTACCAGGAACTCTTTCTACATCATTTGGCGCCGTCTGAGGGGAGGGCACCTGAGGATGACTGGTGGTTCACATCCAACCGAGGATGAGACTCGGTACCTTGATCAATCCAAGAACTATGAAACTAGACAAGGAACTGGCTCTCCTAAGGGGAAAGCAACAGAGGATCAACCCGTGACTATGGGTCAACTCAAGAGTATCTTGGAAGGTCTCAAAGAGTCCTTTACGGATGCTCTACGGGAGCATTCCTCCAAGAGAACTCATGAGGAGGGTGATCCTCGCCAGAGAAAGCTTAAAGGGAAGTGGTGTCAAGAAGATCAAGGTGAAGGAAAACTAACTTTCCAAGAGAAAGTTGAAAAAATCAAGAAGGAAAGAACTCCATTGAAAGCTCATTGGGGTGCACTACATACCACCTTCCATGATAAATCATTATTCTCAATTCACCCCTTCTGCTACTTCCCTTTGACAATATTTTAGCACAGAAAACTCCAGTATCAAAATTCTTTCGTTAAAGGGATGGGACTAATGACATACTGCCGAGACTAATATCCGAGCACAAACTGCATGCCTTTCCTATATCCCGGTAGCAAGTATTTCACACAGTTAAAGGATGCTAGGCAGATCGTCCAGTGGGTCGTGTGCATGCCAAGCCATTGCGTGACAAATTCCTGGAGCGACACACCTGCGGCAACATAGTCGAGGGCCATACCGCCAGCCATGTTGCAACAGCTGTTGTGGGGAAAGTACAATCTCAGCGATTAGGCCCACGGGGGTTGACAGAACCTTGAAACTCGGCATGGATAATTAGCTCACACATCAGGGGGGGGAAATCCTGGGAACAAAAAGCACTCAGGTTTTGTTGCTCCCTTTTCGAAGCACAAGTAGCATGGTCTTAGGGCTGCTGAGTACCCCCTCACACAATCAGATGTTTTGTGGCGTGCTGTACATTGCTTGTTCAACAGTTAGTTTGCCTCACCCGAGCCGAAAAATCTGCAAAAGCTGCATCTGTCTTGCACACGATTCTCTTGCAAATGAATCGGAAAATAAGGCCAGAATGAGAAGAAACTAAACTGCTTCAACAGCTTCTTTGTTCTATGGGAGTACTGCGCAATACTTGCCTATCTCCACCAAACACCACTATTGCCTCAAATATCAATTCTGGACACATAACTCGCAACAGCAAATCTAAAGCATGTATACTTGCTTATGTACATGGAGAGCTTCATCCCAATGAGGGCAGTGTTTCTTTCAATAAGCAGCAACGAACCTTGTTTTGGGACGTTGCATGCAAGAGAAACATTTAGATCAATGGTAATTCGAATCTCGAGTGTGCTGTTCTGCCATGTGGTAAACCAGCAGCAGCTATTCCGACGAAGCGTTGGCAACACATTTTATCCATCTGTCTGATCTTGCATACAAAGCACAGTAAGGAATGTTTTCCCCGCCCGCCTGGACCATCAAAAAAAAGGCCCAGACTGATTTCCTTCACTATTTTCATTATACTTTTATACTATCTTTGTTCATTGTTCAACTTTTTCCGAGCATGTATACCTCGGTATGGGAGCGTGTACAACATCTCGAATATCTCTTGTGGCTCGAATTTGGAACTTGTACATTTTAAATGCTCAAGTCCAAATCAGCAAGAGTTTTTTCCATATGCTCTCAATTGTTCAATTTCCTGCTGACATAGCTAAAACATTTTCAGGTAATCACCATTTCTCCGAAAGTCCGGAGAGGGTGCTTATATAATTTTCCCAGTGTTCAGCTGGGCTCCGGCGCTGCAGAATATTAATATGTGACAAATAAATTCCTAAATGAATTAGGCATAGAGAGTTCGATTTCTTCATCAAGCACTGACTGCCAGGTCAGTTCCTCAACAAGCCCTTTTTTGCATGCTTCTTGGTAGTCCTACAAACAACTATCCATTCACATTTTTGTATCATCATACAGACGTAGGACCACGTACATTTGCTAATAATAACCTTGAAAATACTATCGGGATCCATGGATTAACAAACGTTAGTCGACCAACCATGAAGCATTCTTTCTATCTTTCCAATCCTGCCCTATCATCCCAGACAAAGTTTCTGGGAATTCAGAATTAAGTACTTTGGACCATCGAGTCGTAATTTGTTCATCTCAAAACGTAGTTAAGGAGTTTGGGCACGTCTTAAATCAGACACAACATACTCAAGGTTCTCATTTCACCAAAATTATGCTGTGAGTTCTCACAAGAACTGCTAAGGGCATACTGATGGTGACATTTCATGTAAATCAAATCCAAATATGCGCCAAGCTGCCTCAGTGGAGAACCCTCTGCCTGATGGGAAGTTATCAATCTAATTAAAAGGCCACTACTTTTCAATTCCACAGAGAAAAGAGATGCGATCATGACCTTTTGTATACGTATTTATAAGGTACTTGACTGCTTGGATAGTAAACATATTTCAACATTGAAGACAATCAAAAAGACCAATAAATAGGGTTATAAGGAATACCCATTTGTTACACGTGGTCTCATATGGACAATCAAAAGACCATAATAAGGGTTTATAAGTGACCCATTGGTTGTCCATATGATGACCACGTATACAATTTTCATAACAGTATCTCGCCGCCTTTTATATGAATAGCCTCATAATTTTGTTGAAATCTGCAAATCTTTAGTATATTTGCTTTCAATATGGTTTCCTTTGTGCTCCTTCATACACGAACTCTCGATTTGCCAGCCCACAGGGGCCAGGCATCATATGATTAAGCACAGCAGCACGAAGATGTGAAGTAGTTGCATCTGGTATTTCTACACAAACAATTTGTCAAACTGTTTTGGGAATTTAATCTTATAACCATCCTTAAAATGATGAGAAATGTGCGTGTGGAAGCCCCCGTTTCTGAAATTCAACCACATAGATGAAAGCTGCCACTTCACCAAACAAACGTTTATCGTCATTTCCTTTTTTGCAGCGAGTAACTGGCTCTGAAAATCCTAGCTATTAAATCTGCATGTTTTGTGCCAACTCACCAGCGGCTAGTTCTCTTTGATTTCTGACCAATTAGTTTACATGTCATTGTAGCAAATATGTTCAGGTTTTCCAAAGCGTTGCACAAGTGTCATTGCATTTAAATAATGACACGCATATCTGTTGGTCCACCAATAATGAAGGACAATACATCCGTTTCCAGCATCTGCCCCTTCACTTCTCCCATAACAATCGCATCAATCAAGCCTTTGTATAAATATGCACAATTTTAGGCTGGTTATATCTACAAAATCTAGCCGTGTATTTCTAGCTTAACATACATATCCACTATAAACTGTAACAATAGCCTTCCTGTAGCCAACACAACCCGATTTCCAGTTTGAATCTGCACATATATGCATAATATTCATGACAAGATATATTGTGTGTGTTTTTTCTTTGGAAGAACAAACCTACAGCAGCGTGAATATATTACAATATAATAAGTTAAAGTGACAGGCAAAACATAAAGAGAATTTATTCAGAAATTTACGTTTTGTTTCTTGATGATGAGATCAGCACATCTGTTGAATGCTGAAAGCCCCATATATGTCAATCGTTGGTATAGATGTGCTCTTCTTACGAAATCTTGGAATTCCAGGATGCCACCCACTCTCCCCGAAGGGGAAAATAGAGGTATTGTAAAGGATCATAGCAACCTTAGTAATGTTGTATTCTAGTGTTGAATCTGATCTCCCTGACAGAGTAATGTAACCATTGCAATCATCTCCTACAGACTGATCACCCATTTGCAGCGACTTCGTCATTGGGTGCATTATACACTCCACATCATACACAGATCGATTAAATCCGAATATGTGCATCTTGAGTGATAGGTAACTCTTTCAAACTTTTAAAAAACGAGCGTAAGGATTCTGATACATCCATTTCACTAAGATTGATAAACATCAGGCCGCAAATATCAAAACAGCTTGATCTTAATGAATGCTCACATGAGAATCATAAAAGTAAAGCTGTAAAAATTTAGGACATTCATTTGTAGGGAGTAAATCAGGCAAGAAATGATAGATTTGCCCATGTAAGCGACACATAGATTCCTTTGTGTGTTTTCCAATCAATCCCTCCACCTAAAGAACTAAATGCAAAGAGGTTATTATAATCCTAGAATGTTTTTGGAAATGTTGTCCAAGTTCGCATGAGAAGTATATAAATAAACCAATTCATCAGGGAATTCATTTGAAGCAACCTTAACTTCTCCAGCTAGTACCATAAAAAAACCAGGGGATTCATATTAAATTTCTTGGCTCCACAGATTGACAATATTGTTGTCGATAACAATGGGGAACAATTGGTAAAAGATTCCAATACACCGCTTCAGAAGCTGCAAGCATTTTAAATTTATGACAAACGCATGCACCGACATACCATTTGGAACATTGAAGCCCTTTTTTCTGCATTCTACATCACTTCTAAATTTCATAAAATTAACCTGGTTCTCGAGTACGGACACGTTTAGACTTTGTATAGAAGCTTTTGGGGTGATTCATTTGCCATATCAGTGACGATAAATCACCACTAAGTCCATCACAAACAGTGAACTAAATCCCCTCTTATGTTTTGCCTGTTGCATTTCATCTGAGCCAATAGTTGTTGGAATAAACCTCCGCATTCGATGAGTGACCACATCAGATGTGTAGTCATGCCGCACTCATTACCATGATAAGAATACAAAGAATAGTCTAGAATCAGGTTTTCAGCACCAAATCTAAAACCAATTTATTCACAGATCCTTTGCCTTGTATTTATAAGCTGTTATTGTCAGATTTTCCAAATAAAGACAAGCAATAAACTGTATCTTATAATCAGTAACAATAAAGAATAATAATATAGCCTTTCCACTCATTTTCCAAAACAGTTCTACAAAAGTAGCAAGTATAACCTTACTTGCGTACCCAACAATATCAGATTTACAATACATTTGACACTGGCATATACTAAACAATAACAATGCAATATATAATCATAACAATTCTAAGTAATAGAGGCAACTCTCTACATATCGAACCTTATACTACAACCCCACAACTATATGCCTACTCCATTACATACTGCCATCACAGCCTAGATTAGATAGAATTAAAATACACATATCATCATTTAGTGATTTTTCAGCAATAGACCTTATATAGAAAGGATTGACCATAAAACACACCACTATCCAACTATCGACCTAATTAGAAAGCTTTCTGCGTTTAAAAAATGCTTCCAATCATCTTCCACCATCTCATCCTTCACAATAGCAGGGAAGTACGACTATGTTCACCAAACCATGGCTTCTTTGGAGCTGGTGGAGGACATGCTGATTGTTGTATTTAGATTCTCGTGACCTAGGAGTGGTTGCATCTTGCTCAACTACAGAAATAGAAGCATCTAGGCTCTCAGCAAGCCCAAGAACACGCTCTTTTTATTAACATTCTCACACGTGCATAATCAGTTGCTTCAGCATTTAGACACAAATGATAATTTATGTCTTCAATCTCAAACATATACTTAGTCATTAAAAATCAATCACCCTCTTAGCACATGATTGCTTGGCCGTCCACAACATCAAACGACTTATAACCAGTAACATACCAAGAAGAAACATTTCTATTAGACACATCCCACCAGCCCAAGAAGATGAAAATCCCTTCAGATATCTTGGAAGTATCTATGGAATCGCGGAATCTGCAATGCATTAATCGCCTTCCTCAACAACTGCAAAATCAATCTGAATTGACTTACAACTCCATCTATTCCTTCAACTTCATGGAAATCAAAAGATGTAACCAGAACAGGAACATTTTCCTCAATTCTTGTAACGTACTTTCTTTAAACTGATAAGCTGCTCACACTGCTCATTCTGAACATGCGCTCCAAGTTCATATCCATAACCTCATTTTAGGAAGACACTCATCGCCGTCCTGCAGACTGACATTTCCTCAAATGTTTCCTTGTCATCCCTAATAATAGAAACCCAATTCACAAGGGGAAGTGACACAGTAACCTGCGCTACTTCTCTAATCATATCGTAACAACTATACACAGGCTCTACATAACCCAAAGCATGACAATACGCTCTAACACAGGACGATTTCAATTGAAACGATAATGGTGATTGTGCCATTACCTTTACAAAAAACACTTGCTAATTAATTTTAAAGAGATTCCATATCATGCAATATTGATGAGTGTAACAGTCAATTCTGAATCTAATATAGAAGTCCCCAACAAAGAGTAACAATTTAATCAATATCATTCAGTCTCCTAACAACCAATTATAATATCGAACCATTAATTATTAACTTAGGTAAGCTTGTCCTCCAATGCAATATAATGTACACACAACAATAAAAATTAAAAGATCATATGATCTACTACATAGTCTACAACACAAAATTAGCAAGAAACACATACATCAGAACAATATTTCTAATCAAACCATAACAACAATAAGCTATCATAAACACACCATAACATATAATAAAGCTGAACAAGCTTATGAACACACCATACCATACAACAAAAAAGTTAGAAGCAGAACCAGAACTTACCATGTGAAACTCCTTGCTAGAAACTGTGGATACTATCTGAATCAAACAACAATAATTGAGAATGGTATTCCAAACACCGACACATATATTGTATATATAAACCAACACAAATAAGAAGAACCAAGAACCAGTTCCTTGGAAAAGAAAACAATAGTTCACACATCCCATTCCCGAATGTAAGCAGCAGTATCACTATTATTTTTTTAATTAAAGAGGAGAGCCTAAATTTCAGTATCAACTATATAAGAAAGGACCTTTGGCGCCCTTTTTGGCACCAAACACCCCTAATTTATGGAGACCATGTACATAATGAAGTGGCAGTTAGTTTGAATAAAGTGGGTCCACAGCAAGCAACACCTTCTTCCGTTAATTCCATATGGGCATACATCCTAAATACCTTATCCTAACCCCCACAATACCTCACTGTAATACCCAAATTCCAAAGGCCAAAATCCAACACATAAAACAGTATAGCCCAACCAACTGTCAAGGCCCACAATACATGAAACCCAAACAACATAACCCACAAACTAAAAAAGCCTTGCACACTAACCTAATCTGACATTGCTAATAAAGGCAATAAGCTTAACACACCAACTAATCCAGAAAATAACTCATCAGCTTAACCAAATTAGCCAAGCAATATACCCAATCAATTCCATCAACTAACTCCTAACCTCAATCTGATTTAATCGATTTCACTTCAATGTATTCAATTCAATTGAATCCAATTGAACAATAAACTAATTAATCAATATGACTGAAATCAAACAAAACATAACACAATTAAGCATTCAATTTCAGAGCATTCAATCATATATTCAATCCAATTGAAATATAGACTAAAGTACTACAATTGGACCCAAAATAAACAAAACATAACACAATTAAGCAGTGAAATAACCAGCAAGAACTAAACAAATGAAAAACCAATCTAACCTGAGTACCATTCTGACATTGACAAAATAGCCACCAAACGACGAAGCACCAATTTCTAATAGCGAAGGATATTTATAAATTAGAGTTCAATCGAATCGATTCATCAAATTAGAACCCATTGAACCGATCTCTAAAACACAACCCTAACCCCATAAATACCCTAACAATAGAAATATGAACTCCAACATGCAAGAGTCGCAATTTCAAAGTGATTTAGAAATTAGAGTTCAATCGAATCGTTCATCAAATTAGAACCCAATTGAACCGATTCGTAAAACAAAAACCCTAACCCCATAAATACCCCTAACAAATAGAAATATGAACTCCAACATGCAAGAGTCGCAGATTTCAAAGTGAGAAGTAGGAGAAGATGCAGTTACAGAGAAGAAGAAGAAAGGGAAACACCTTAGGCCATGCAAGGGTCGCAAATTCCAAGTAAGAAGTAGAAGATGATTGAGTGAGAGAAGAAGAAGGAAAGGAAAAATCTCAGCAAAGGAAAACCAACTACGAAAAAACGAAAAAAAGGAAGAAAAAAAACAAGAAAGAGCCCAAATGAAGCATGTGCTTGTCATGTGACCACAATAGTGAAAACACTATGCAGCTAACATGGTAGCTGAAGTTGACCATAGGGTGCAGCCTGTTCTTTCAATAGTGTTGCTTATCACCACATTTTAAGATGTAAGGATACCAAGGCCCACCCCACAATAATGGGCTGGCCCGAACACTATTTAATGATAATTACAAGCGGCCCAGAGGCCCACATTACAAGCCCACTACATGGCCCTTCGCCTTCGGCATTCTTGGCCAGGCATCAACCCGCCATACAGAAGGTGACATTTGTCTATAAATATAAGCATTTATGACCCTCTACGTAACCCAATTCCTAGAAATTTACATATACTCTCAGCTAACACGTTCTTAGACTTGAGAAATACACATTTGCTTACTATCATCGAGGGGCGTTCCTCGACACACCCCCGAGCTAGTAATCTCTTCTACTTGTGCAGGACCTTCGAACTTCATCTTCAGACCTTGCACCTCTTTGATATTGATCCTTTCCCTTTCATCAAGATCACTTATTTGGATCATATTGTTTCTACACGGAATAGTTTTCATTTTCAGTTCCAAAGATGCTGCTTTCAAAAATCAAAACAAGCCACTTCAAAATCAGTGGTCGTACTACTTAAAAAAGAAAACGCAATCACGTACAAAAATTCTAGTATTAGAAAGGAAGATTAACATATCATTATTGTGCTCCTGGAGACAGACCACACATTGTTTGACATTATAATGTTGTGTAATTAGACTAAAATTTATGACTATTGAGACTTAGGCAAGTAAATCTGAAACCATTTTTTAGTCAATTATTCTTAGCATATTAGTAACTATTTTGGCACCAATAACCCCAAAGCATTGTCTCTGAATGTGTGTGACGAAGCGACAGTGAAAAGAAAAGCATGATGAGAGAGACCATGGTAGACCGATACAACTCGACTCAAGAACAAAATTTCCATTCAACCATTCAATTTGAGCTGCAGAAAAGCTTACATGGTAAGTTTAATGGCTTCACTGACATCTAACAAAACCTTTATAAAAGAACATATCAGCTTGCGCTAGATAAATGTAAGAACAAAATAGATCAATCAAAGCCTTAGTCACACAAATGGGGTTCGCTATATGAAAACAAATTGATCATACAAAAAGATTAGCACACAAAAGTCAGCAGTTATGTTGTACAATCCTATATAATAATAATATTGTAGTAGTTGGTGGTGGTGGTAGTGGTGTAGTGGTAGTGGTGGTGGTGGTGGTGTAGTGGTGGTATAGTGGTAGTGTTAGTGGTGGTGGTGGTTGTGGTGGTGGTCGTGGTGGTTGTAGTGGTATGGTAGTCGGGTAGTCGTGGTAGTGGTAGTGGTGGTGGTAGTGGTAGTGGTATGGTGGTGGTGTAGTGTTAGCGGTAGCGGTAGCAGCAGCAGTACGGAATACAGCAGAGCAGTAGTTGTAGTTGATAGTATTTGTGAATTATCTTCTTTGAAGAGAAATTTCACTGGACGTTAGAAAGTGAAGTGTATGTTATCTAATTTTTAGTTTAATATAATTACAATGATCCTTATCTACATTCAAAATATTAAAATATAATTGTAAGATTCATAAATAACCAAAGTAACCAATCAAATTTACTCAGCTAATTATCACAATGTCACTATATTCCATACTTTAACACTAATTAGTTCCTTCATATTCTTAAAGAGCAAAAACGAAAATTAAACAATTAAATTAATCAACATAGTATTTAATTGTAGTTGGCAATTGAACAAACACCCAAAATCATAAACAATTATTCAATCAAATACATGTCAGCGCTTTTCTTAGGAGAATGTGCAGTATATATATATATATATTCCACAACAATAACAATAAATTATAAATATTATTATTATTATTATTATTATTATTATTATTATTATTATTATATTATTATTATTATTATTATTATTATTATTATTATTATTATTATTATATTATTATTATTATTTTATTATTATTATTATTATTATTATTATATTATTATTATTATCATCATTATTTATAGGATTATTTTCGCATTCAACTGATTGGTTATATATATACATATATATTATGGTTGCCTAGCACAAACAAAATAATTTTAACAACACTACTTGATGTGGCACGCCAACTCAGCCACGTGTCAGCATAATACTGGGCCATGTGTCCACTAAAAGTCCAGGTGGCACCGCCACTTGGCAATGACTGGACCACCAAGTGGGCTCCATACGGCCACGTGTCGCTGTAAGATGGGGCCACTTGTCCACAACAACTACTCAAAAGAAAAGAAACCTCTGCCACGTGTCGCAACCCCATTCGACACCACAAGGTAGGATAAAAAGAGGAATTGTGGCCTTGGCTTGAATGTAAAAGCCCATGAAGCTTTTACAAGCATCAACCAATTAGACGATGACAAATGTCATCGTCCAATTCGTTGGCCTCCAAACCAAAAGGCTAAAATACCCCTCAAAATCATCATTTTGGGGGCATTCAAACATTCAATTAAATCTTCATCATCTTACTCTACATCACACTAAGAGAATTTCTCTCACTAGTTTCCCTCTCTAGATTACCAGTTGCTAATTATTGTTAATTTGCCTTAATCCTCATACAATACTACTTAAGCATCGGAGGGGGAAAAAATCCTACGAGGATTTATTCCCTTGTTTTGCAGGAATCAAGTCCGTGCCATCAGGAAGTGAACAAGAACACACCTGTCCATCTGACGCGTAGTCCTCAAGTTCTCTCTCCCGTACTCAGTTGAAGAGACCCTACCAGGAACTCATTCTACATCATTTGGCGCCGTCTGAGGGGAGGGCACCTGAGGATGACTAGGTTCACATCCAACCGAGGATGAGACTCGGTACCTTGATCAATCCAAGAACTATGAAACTAGACAAGAACTGGCTCTCCAAGGGGAAAGCAACAGAGGATCAACCGTACTATGGGTCAACTCAAGAGTATCTTGGAAGGTCTCAAAGAGTCCTTTACGGATGCTCTACGGGAGCATTCCTCACGAGAACTCATGAGGAGGGTGGATCCTCGCCAGAGAAAGCTTAAAGGAAGTGGTGTCAAAGATCAAGGTGAGGAAAACTAACTTTCCAAAGAAAGTTGAAAAAATCAAGAAGGAAGAACTCCATGTAAGCTCATTGGGGTGCACTCAGAAGTATCCTGTCACTCCTAAGTATAAGCCAAAACGGAGGTGGCAAAAGGACAAACTGAAGTAAGCAGGACAAGATCCGATGCTAGAGATTCACT
>PYUH01000297.1:1637142-1671489 GCA_016808085.1 Suaeda aralocaspica | reverse complement strand
CTGGGCTCGTTTGGAGTTCAAATATTCTCTTGCATCTCGCTAGATGCCCTCCTTTCATTGATAACTTCTCTAGCATCCTTACTCGAAGTTCTCTTGCCTCAAGATACTCTCTAACATCATGAGCTAATGACTTTTTGAATCAATGAATTCTCTAGCATCGGATCTTGTCCGCTTACTTCAGTTTGTCCTTTTGCCACCTCCCGTTTTGGCTTATACTTAGGAGTGACAGGATACTTTCGAGTGCACCCCAATGAGCTTTCAATGGAGTTCTTTCCTTCTTGATTTTTTCAACTTTCTCTTGGAAAGTTAGTTTTCCTTCACCTTGATCTTCTTGACACCACTTCCTTAAGCTTTCTCTGGCGAGGATCACCCTCCTCATGAGTTCCTTGGAGGAATGCTCCCGTAGAGCATCCGTAAAGGACTCTTTGAGACCTTCCAAATACTCTTGAGTTGACCCATAGTCACGGGTTGATCCTCTGTTGCTTTCCCCTTAGGAGAGCCAGTTCCTTGTCTAGTTTCATAGTTCTTGGATTGATCAAGGTACCGAGTCTCATCCTCGGTTGGATGTGAACCACTAGTCATCCTCAGGTGCCCTCCCTCAGACGGCGCCAAATGATGTAGAATGAGTTCCTGGTAGGGTCTCTTCAACTGATACGGGAGAGAGAACTTGAGGACTACGCGTCAGATGGACAGTGTTGTCTTGTTCACTTCCTGATGGCACGGACCTTGATTCCTGCAAAACGGGAATAAAATCCTCGTAGGATTTTTTCCCCCTCCGATGCTTAAGTAAGTATTTGTATAGGATTAAGGCAATTAACAATAATTAGCAACTTGTAATCTAGAGAGGGAAACTAGTGAG
This sequence comes from Suaeda aralocaspica, assembly GCA_016808085.1. Classification (NCBI taxonomy): domain Eukaryota; kingdom Viridiplantae; phylum Streptophyta; class Magnoliopsida; order Caryophyllales; family Amaranthaceae; genus Suaeda; species Suaeda aralocaspica. The sequence continues at coordinate 1,670,630 of PYUH01000297.1, read as the reverse complement.
AGAAATTCTCTAGTGTGATGTAGAATGACTGAAGATATTTTGTGTTGTTGTGCCCCAAATGATGATTTTGAGGGTTATAGCCTTTTGTTTGGAGGCCACGAATTGGACGATGACATTTGTCATCGTCTAATTGGTTGATGCGTGTAAGCTTCATGGGCTTTACATTCAAGCCTCAGCCCAAATTCCTCTTTTTATCCTACCTTGTGTGTCGAATGGTGGTTGCGACACGTGGCAGGGTTTCTTTTCTTTTGAGTAGTTGTTTGTGACCACGTGGCCCAATCTTACAGCGACACGTGGCCGTATGGAGCCCACCTGGTGGTCCAGTCATTGCCAAGTGGCGGTGCCACCTGGACTTTTAGTGGACACATGGCCCAGTATTATGCTGACACGTGGCATGAGTTGGCGTGCCACATCAAGTAGTGTTGTTAAATTATTTTGTTTGTGCTAGGCAACCATAATATATATGTATATATATATATCCAATCAGTTGAATGCAAATAATCCTATAATAATAATGATGATAATAATAAAATAATAATAATAAATAATATAATAATAATAATATATAATAATAATAATAATAATAATAGATAATAATAATAATAATAATAATAATAATAATAATAATAATAATAATAATAATAATAATAATTTATAATTTATATTATGTTATTGTTGTTGGATATATATATATATATACTGCACATTCTCCTAAGAAAAGCGCTGACATGTATTTGATTGAATAAATTTGTTTATGATTTTGGGTGTTTGTTCAATTGCCAACTACAATTAATACTCATGTTGATTAATTTTAATTGTTTAATTTCGTTTTTGCTCTTTAATTGAATATGAAGGAACTAATTAGTGTTAAAGTATGAGATATAGTGACATTGTGATAATTAGCTGAGTAAATTTGATTGGTACTTTGGTTATTTATGAATCTTACAATTTATATTTTAATATTTTGAATGTAATAAGGATCATTGTAATTATAATTAAACTAAAATTAGATAAACATACACTTCACTTTCTAACGTCCAGTGAAAATTTCTCTCAAAAGAAGATAATTCACAAATACTATCAACTACAACTACTGCTCCTGCTCCTGCTGCTATTCCTGCTACTGCTGCTGCTACCGCTACCGCTACCACTACCACCACCACCACTACCACTACCACTACCACCACCACTACCACTACCACGACTACCACGACTACCACTACCACTACAACCACCACACCACCACCACAACCCCCACCACCACTACCACTACCACTACTACCACCCCACCACCACCACCCACCACTACCACTACACACTACCACCCCCACCACCACTACTACTACAATATTATTATTATTATAGGATTGTACACATAACTGCTGATCTTTTTGTGTCTATCTTTTTTTTATGATCAATTTTGTTTTCATATAGCGAACCCCATTGTGTGACTAAGGCTTTATTGATCTATTTGTTCTTACTTTATCTAGCGCAAGCTATATGTTCTTTTATAAAGGTTTTGTTAGATGTCAGTAAGCCATATAACTTACCATGTTAAGTTTTCGCAGCTCAAATTGAATGGTTAGAATGGAAATTTTGTTCTTGAGTCGAGTTGTATCGGTCTACCATGGTCTCTCATCATCTGCTTTTCTTTTCACTGCTTCGCTTCTGTCACACACATTCAGAGACAATGCTTTGGGGTTATTGGTGCCAAAATAGTTACTAATATGCTAAGATCATAATTGACTAAAAAATGGTTTCAGATTTACTTGCCTAAAGTCTCAATAGTCATAATTTTAGTCTAATTACACAACTTATAATGCAAACAATGTGTGGTCTGTCCCAGGAGCACAATAATGATATGTTAATCTTCCTTTCTAATACTAGAATTTTTGTACTTGTGATTGCGTTTTCTTTTTTAAGTAGTACGACCACTGATTTTGAAGTGTGCTTGTTTTGATTTTTGAAAGCAGCATCTTTGGAACTGAAAATGAAAACTATTCCGTGTAGAAACAATATGATCCAAATAGTGATCTTGATTGAAAGGGAAAGGATCAATATCAAGAGGTGCAAGGTCTGAAGATGAAGTTCGAAGGTCCTGCACAAGTAGAAGAGATTACTAGCCTCGGGGGTGTGTCCGAGGAACGCCCCTCCGATGCTAAAGTAAGCAAATGTGTATTCTCAAGTCTAAGAACGTGTTAGCTTGAGAGTATATGTTTCTAGGAATTGGGTTACCTGTAGAGTGTCATAAATGCTTATATTTATAGACAAATGTCACCTTCTGTATGGCGGTTTGATGCCACTTGGCCAAGAATGCCGAAGGCCGAAGGGCCAGTAGTGGGCTTGTAATGTGGGCCTCTGGGCCGCTGTAATTATCATTAAATAGTGTTCGGGCCCCCATATATTCTGTGGGTTGGGCCTTGGTATCCTTACATCTAAAATGTGGTGATAAGCAACCACTATTGAAAGAACAGTGCTGCACCCCTATTGGTCAACTTCAGCTACCATGTTAGCCTGCATAGTGTTTTCACTATTGTGGTCACATGACAAGCACATGCTTCATTTGGGCTCTTTCTTGTTTTTTTTTCTTCCTTTTTTCGTTTTTTCGTAGTTGGTTTTCCTTTGCTGAGATTTTTCCTTTCCTTCTTCTTCTCTCTAACTCAATCATCTTCTACTTCTTACTTTGGAATTTGCGACCCTTGCATGGCCCTAAGGTGTCTTCCCTTTCTTCCTTCTTCTCTGTAACTGCATCTTCTCCTACTTCTCACTTTGAATCTGCGACTCTGCATGTTGGAGTTCATATTTCTATTTGTTAGGGGTATTTATGGGTTAGGGTTTGTTTTTACGAATCGTTCAATTGGGTTCTAATTTGATGAATCGATTCGATTGAACTCTAATTTCATAAATCACTTTGAAATCTGCGACTCTTGCATGTTGGAGTTCATATTTCTATTGTTAGGGGTATTTATGGGGTTAGGGTTTGTTTTAACGAATCGGTTCAAGGGTTCTAATTTGATGAATCGATTCGATTGACTCTAATTTCATAAATATCCTTGCCTATTAGAAATTGGTGCTTCGTCGTTTGGTGGCTATTTTGTCAATGTCAGATTGTACTTCAGGTTAGATTGGTTTTTCATTTTGTTATTTCTTGCTGGTTTTCACTGCTTAATTGTGTTTGTTTTGTTTATTTTGGGTCCAATTGTAGTACTTAGTCTATTATTCAATTGGATTGAATATATGATTGAATGCTCTGAAATTGACTGCTAATTGTGTTATGTTTTGTTTTGATTTCAGTCATATTGCATTAATTTAGTTTATTGTTCAATTGGATTCAATTGAATTGAATACATTGAAGTGAAATCGATTAAATCAGATTGGGGTTAGGAGTTAGTTGATGGAATTGATTGGGTATATTGCTGGCTAATTTGGTTAAGCTGAATGAGTTAATTTCTGGATTAGTTAGGTGTGTTAAGCTTATTGCCTTTATTAGATGTCAGATTAGGTTAGTGTTGCAAGGCTTTTCTTAGTTTGTGGGTTATGTTGTTTGGGTTTCATGTATTTGTGGGCCTTGACAGTTGGTTGTGCTATACTGTTTTATGTGTTGGATTTTGGCCCTTTGGAATTTGGGTTATTACAGTGAGGTTTTGTGGGGGTTAGATAAGGTTATTAGGATGTAGCCCATATGGAATTAACGGAAGAAGTGTTGCTTGCTGTGGACCCACTTTATTCAAACTAACTGCCACTTCATTATGTACATGTCTCCTCATAAATAGGGGTGTTTGGTGCCAAAAAAAGGGCGCCAAAGGTCCTTTCTTATTAGATGTTGATACTGAAATTTAGGCTTCCTCATGCCTTTTAATAAAAAATAATAGTGATACTGCTGCTTACTTCGGGAATGGTATGTGTGAACTATTGTTTTCTTTTTCCAAGAACATGGTTCTTGGTTCTTCTTATTTGTTGTCTTGGTTATATATCAATATATGTGTCGGTGTTTGGAATACCATTCAGTTCATTATGTGTGTTTGATTCAGAATAGTCTCACAGTTTCTAGCAAGGAGTTTCACACTTGGTAAGTTCTGGTTCTGCTTCTAACTTTTTTTTGTATGTTATGGTGTGTTCATAAGCTTGTTTCAGCTTTTATTATATGTTTGTGTGTTTATGATAAAGCTTTTATTGTATGTTATGGTTTTTGCATAGAATATATGTTCTGATGTATGTTAGTTTCTTGCTAATTTGTGTTGTAGACTATGTAGTAGATCATATGATCTTTTTTTTGTTTATTTGTTGTGTTGTACATTATATTGCATGTGAGAGACAAGCCTTACCTAAGTTAATAATTAATGGTTCGATATTTATATAATGGTTGTTAGGAGACGGAATGATATTGATTAAATTGCATTTACTCTTTGTTGGGGACTTCTATATTAGATTCAGAATTTGACTGTTACCTACTACATATATTTTGCATGATATGGATACTCTTTAAATTAATTAGCAAGTGTTTTTTTTGTAAGGTAATGGCACAATCACCAATTATCGTTTCAATTGACTATCGTCCTGTGTTAGAGCGTATTTGTCATGCTTTGGGTTATGTAGAGCCTGTGTATAGTTTGTTACGATATGATTAGAGAAGTAGCGCGGTTACTGTGTCACTTCCCCTCTGTGAATTTGGATGTTCTTTTATTAGGATGACAAGGAAACATTTGAGGAATCATGTCAGTCTGCAGGACGGCAGATGAGTGTCTTCCTGATAACATTGAGAGTTATGGATATGAACTTGAAGCGCATGTTCAGAATGAGCAGTGTGAGCAGCTTTATCAGTTTAAAGAAAGTACGTTACAAGAATTGAGAAAAATGTTCCTGCTGTTACATCTTTTGATTTCCATGAAGTTGAAGGAAAATTGGAGTTGTAAGTCAATTCAGATTGATTTCTTGCAGTTGTTGAGGAGGCGATTAATGCATTGCAGATTCCGCCGATTCCAATAGATACTTCCAAGATATCTGAAGGATTTTCATTTCTGGGCTGGTGGATGTGGGCCTAATAGAAATGTTCTTCTTTGGTATGTTACTGGTTATAAGTCGTTTGATGTTGAGACGGCCAAGCAATCATGTGCTAAAGGGTGATTGATTTTCTAATGACTAAGTATATGTTTGAGATTGAAGACATAATTATCATTTGTTGTCTAAAAATGCTGGAAGCAACTGATTATGCACGTGTGAGATATGTTAATATAAAAGCGTGTTCTGGGCTTGCTGAGAGCCTAGATGCTTCTATTTCTGTAGTTGAGCAAGATGCAACCACTCCTATCACTGAAACTAAAATACAACAATCAGCATGTCCTCCACCAGCTCCAAAGAAGCCATGGTTTGGTGAACATAGTCGTCATTCCCTGCTATTGTGAAGGATGAGATGGGGGAAGATGATTTGGAAGCATTTTTTAAACGCAGAAAGCTTTCTAATTAGGTCGCATAGTTGGATAAGTTGGTGTTTTTTGGTCAATCCTTTCTATATAAGGTCTATTGCTGAAAAACACTAAATGATGAAATGTGTATTTTAATTCTATCTAATCTAGGCATGTGATGGCAGTAATGTATGGAGTAGGCATATAGTTTGGTGGTGTTGTAGTATAAGGTTCGATATGTAAGAGTAGTTGCCTCTATTACTTTAGAATTGTTATGATTAGATATATTGCAATTGTTATTTGTTAGTATATGCATGTCAAATGTATTGTAAATCTGATATTGTATGGGTACGCAATAAGGTTTACTTGCTACTTTTGTAGAACTGTTTGGAAAATGAGTGGAAAGGCCTATTATTTTATTCATTTTATTGTTTTACTGATTTTTATAAGCATACAGTTTTATTGCTTGTCTTTATTTGGAACTTTGACAATACAAGCTTATAAAATACAGGCAAAGGATCTGTGAATACATTGCTGTTTTAGATTTGGTGCTGAAAACCTGATTCTAGACTATTTCATTGTATTCTTTCATGGTAATGAAGTGCGGCAGCACTACACATCTGATGTGGTCACTCATCGAATGCGGAGGTTTATTCCAACAACTATTGGCTCAGATGAAATGCAACACGGCAAAACATAAGAGGGGTTTAGTTCACTGTTTGATGGACTTAGTGGTGATTTATCGTCTACTGATATGGCAAATGAATTCACCCCAAAGCTTCTATACAAAGTCTAAACGTGTCCGTACTCGAGAACCAGGTTAATTTTTATGAAATTTAGAAAGTGATGTATAAAATGCAGAAAAAAGGGCTTCAATGTTCCCAAATGGTATTGATTCGGTGCATGCGTTTGTCATTAAATTTTAAAATGCTTGCAGCTTCTGAAGCGGTGTATTGGAACTTTTACCAATTGTTCCCCATTATGTATCGACACCAACATATTGTCAATCTTGTGGAGCCAAAATTTCATATGATCCCCTGGTTTTTATTGTGTAACTGGAGAAGTTAAGGTTGCTTCAAATGAATTCCCTGATGAATTGGTTTATTTATATACTTCTACATGCGAACTTGGACACCATTTCCAAAAACATTCTAGGATTTATAATAACCTCTTGCATTTAGTTCTTTAGGTGGAGGGATTGATTGTAAAACACACAAGGAATCTATGTGTTCCGCTTACATGGGCAAATCTATCATTTCTTGCCTGATTTACTCCCTACAAATGAATGTCCTAATTTCTACATAACTTTACTTTTATGATTCTCTGCTGACATTCATTAAGATCAAGCTGTTTTGATAATTTGCGGCCTGATGTTATATCAATCTTAGTGAAAGTGATGTATCAGAATCCTTACGCTCAGTTTTTTAAAAGTTTGAAAGAGTTACCTATCACTCAAGATGCACATATTCGGATTAATACGAATGCTGTAAATGATGTTGCGAGTGTATAATCACCCAAATCTGCGAAGTCGCTGCAATATGGGCTGATCAGTCTGTAGGAGATGATTGCAATGGTCCCTACATTACTCTGTCAGGGAGATCAGATTCAACACCTAGAATACAACATTACTACGGTTGCTATGATCCTTTACAATACCCTCTTATTTTTCCCCTTCGGGGAGAGTGGGTGGCATCTTGGAATTCCAAGATTTCGTAAGAAAGCACATCTATACCAACGATTGACATATATGGGGCCTGTTCAGCATTCAACAGATGCTGCTGATCTCATCAATCAAGAAACAAAACGTAAATTTCTGAACTACATTCTCTCTTATGTTTTGCCTGTCACATTTAACTTATTATTATTGCTAATATATTCACGCTGCTGTAGGTTCGTTCTTCCAAAGAAAAAACCACACAAAATATATCTTGTCATGAATATTATGCATATATGTTGCAGATTCAAACTGGAAATCGTGTGTTGGTACAGGAAGGCTATTGTTACAGTTTATAGTGGATATGTATGTTAAGCAGAAAATACACGGCTAGATTTTGTAGATAAACCAGCCTAAAATTTGTGCATATTTATACAAGGCTTGATTGATGCGATTGTTATGGGAGAAGTGAAAGGGGCAGATGCTGGACATGGAATTGTATTGCCTCCTTCATTTATTGGTGGACCACACGATATGCGTCGTCATTATTTAAATGCAATGACACTTGTGCAACGCTTTGAAAACCTGACATATTTGCTACAATGACATGTAATCCATTGGTCAAATCAAAAAAACTAGCCGCTGGTGAGTTGCACAAATGCCAGATTTAATACTAGGTAGTTTCAGAGCCAAGTTACTCGCTGCAAAAAAGGAAATGATCGATAAATGTTGTTTGGTGAAGTGGCAGCTTTCATCTATGTGGTTGAATTTCAGAACGGGGCTTCCACACGCACATTTCTCATCATTTTAAAGGATGGTTATAAGATTAAATTCCCAAAACAGTTTGACAAATTTGTTGTGTAGAAATACCAGATGCAACTACTTCACATCTTCGTGCTGCTGTGCTTAATCATATGATGCATGGCCCCTGTGGGCTGGCAAATCCGAGATGTTCGTGTATGAAGGAGCACAAAGGCAAACCATATTGCAAAGCAAATATCCTAAAGATTTGCAGATTTCACAACAAATAATTAATGGCTATCCTATATATAGGCGCAGATACTTGTGAAAAAATTGTTATACGTGGTCATCATATGGACAACAAATGGGTAATTCCTATAAACCTTTATTTATTGGCTCTTTTGATGTCCATATGATGACCACGTGTAACAAATGGGTAATTCCTTATAACCCTTATTTATTGGCTCTTTTTGATTGTCATTTCAATGTTGAATATGTTTTACTATCCAAGCAGTCAAGTACCTTTATAAATACGTATAAAGGTCATGATCGCATCTCTTTCTCGTTGGAAGTAATGAAAGTAGTAGCCTTTTAATTAGATTTGATAACTTCCAATCAGGCAGATGGGTTTCTCCACCTGAGCAGCTGGCGCATATTTGGATTTGATTACATGAAATGTCACCATCAGTAATGCCCTTAGCATTCATTGTAAACTCACAAAGCATAAATTTTGGTGAAATGAGAACCTTAGTATGTTGTGTCTGATTTAAGACGTGCCCAAACTCCTTTAACTCGTTTTTCGAGATGACAAATTACACCTGATGGTCCAAAGTACTTATATCTGATTCCAGAATACTTTGTCTGGGATGATAGGGCTAGGTTTGGAAAGATAGAAAGATGTCTTCATGGTTGGTCGACTAACGTTTGTTATCCATCGGATCCAGATAGATATTTTCTAAGGTTATATTAGCAAATGTACGTGTCCTACGTCGTATGATGATCTAAAAACTGTGAATGGATATGTTTGTAGTACTTCCAAGCATGCAAAAAAAGGGCTTAGTTGAGGAAACTGACCTGGCAGATCAGTGCTTAGATGAAGCAATCGAACTCATATGCCTAATTCATTGAGGAATTTATTTGTCACATTATTAATATTCTGCACGCCTGCGAGCCCAGCTGAAACATGGGAAAAATTTATAAGCACCTCTCAGAAGACTTTCGGAGAAATGGTGAATTACCTGAAAATGTAATTTTAGCTATGTCAGCAGAGAAAATTGAACAACTGTTAGAGCATATGGCAAAACTCTTGCTGAATTTGGACTTGAGCATTTAAAAATGTACAAGTCCAAAATTACAGCCACAAGAGATATTCGAGATGTTGTACACGCTCCAATACCGAAGGAATATATACATGCTCGAAAAGTTGAACAATGACAAAAGATAGTATAAAAAGCTATAATGAAAATAGTGAAGGAAATCAGTCTGGTGCCTTTTTTATTGATGGTCCAGGCGGAACGGGAAAACATTCCTATACTGTGCTTTGTATGCAAAGATCAGACAGATGGATAAAATATGTTGCCAACTGCTTCGTCTGGAATAGCTGCTGCTGGTTTTACCACATGGCAGAACAGCACACGCTAGATTCGAATACCAATTGATCATAATGTTTCTCTTGCATGCAACGCCCAAAACAAGGTTCTGTTGCTGCCTTATTGAAAGAAACAACTCCTCATATGGGATAAGCTCCAATGTCAAATAAAGCAAGTATACATGCTTTAGATTTGCTGTTGCGAGATTTATGTGATCCAATGGATATTTGGAGGCAAAATAGTGGTGTTTGGTGGAGATATAGGCAAGTATTGCCAGTACTTCCCATAAGACACAAAAGAAGCTGTTGAAGCAAGTTTTAGTTTCTTCTCATCTATGCCTTATTTTACTCGATTTCATTTGCAAAGAATATGCGTGCAAGACACAGATGCAGCTTTTGCAGATTTTTTACGTACTTGGGGTGATGGTAAACTTCAACATGTTGAACAAGAACTGCTACAGCCGCCACAAACTACATTGTATTGTAGCTGGGGTACTCAGCAGCCTAATGAACTAATCATATTTGCTTCCGAAAAGGGAAGCTAACAACAACAATGAAGCTGCTTTCGTTCAACAGGCTTATTTAAACACCAAAAATGATGATGTTGATGCAATTAATTCATCATTTATTGAAGAGTTTCAAGGTGATATTGTAACATTAAAAGTTTCGTTACTTTAATCGATGATAATTGTCACATTTACCCCACAAAGTTTTTGCATACATTGTGTCCTGGAGGTATGAGCCCTCATGAATTAGTGTTGAAAGAAGGTTGTCCTGTTATGCTTCTACGGATTTAGATCCAAGCAAGTGATTGTGCAATGGAACACGACTCATTTGTAAAGATTCATGCCTATCTAATCTTATACTTTGTGAAATGCTACCGGATATATGAAAGGTCATGAAGTTTTGTTGCCTCGATTAGTCCTTCGGCCAGCTATGTCATCTGATTCCCATTCCAATTTCAAAGAAAGAAATTCTCGATTAAACTGAGTTTTTCTATGACTATAAATAATTCTCAGGGACAGACTCTGCAGGAAGTAGTGTATATTTGAGAAGTCCATGCTTTTCTCATGGCCATTGTATGTGGCATTATCTAGAGCTCAACAGCTCCAAGTTAGTGTATTCCCATTCGGCACCCACAAATCGGTTACACATTTAGTTGGAATGTGGTATCATTTGAAATACTCAAGAGAGCTTGAATCATACAGGATATCATACATTCACATAGGCAAAATAGTCACATTGTTTTTCATATGCCATCCTTACTCAGCTACGCTTTTTATGTTTGTTTCTATTACTTCACTGATTCAGAATTTATTGTCACAACATTCTATAAACATTAAAGGCTCACATTAAAAACAGCTTAACCAGCATCATATATATTCAGCATTTGCGTAAGAATACCATCAAGTTTTGAAGCTATGATATGCCAACACTTTTGTTCAAGGCTATACGAATCTGAAAAGTTAAGATATTATTGTATCTCCTTGAACACTATCATAAATTTATATACTGAAAATTAGCATGATGTCGATAGGATTTTCCTTTTCAATGTAGCATATGTAACACAAAGCACTAATATATATCAAGTTTGTTTGCATTCCACTCAATTTCAGTTCCTACTTTAAGAGTTCACAAAATCAGTCCCTTTAAGCTATCAGCATTCCCTCATTGCAGCTCCTAATTGTGTGAATATAGAAATACCACATTAGCTAATATTTTGTCTTTCGTTATATTTTGAACAGAACTAGCTATAGTAGTTACATTCAACAATAGCATTTTTAGCATACATACTTGCTTTTAGAGTCCAACAAATACCATGATTTTCTGGATTTTCTAAGATATGCAATGCACTTTTATTTTAAATTAATAATCTTGGAACTGCACACCTACTACATCTACAGAACTATTTTGATGAACACAGTACAACAACAGTTGAACCCTTTACTTCCACAAACAATAAGTATGCTGCTTCTCATACTTTTCCTAAACATTTTTGACTATTTTGTGGCTTCAATAACCTTATCTCTGGTATGTTTTAAGCATAGCACCAAAATTCAGCAAATGCTTTCTCCATCAAATTTAGCTTCTCCTAACATTTCTGGTTCTCTTATTCAGAAGGTCTTCTTGCTTTGGTTTGCTGGTTAACACTATTGCCTCTGCTTTCAACAGAAGGTATGAACTTCATTATCCATTTGCATTATTAGGTAATGTTAACTATACTATTTTCAGTAGAGAAACTTCTATTACATCTATAATCATGCCTTTTTCTCTTGATCTTATTCTAACCACTGCTATAACCAGTTCACTGCCCCATGATGGCTTATAATAACGTATAGTGAATTAGAGACATCATCATTCTAGAAGCAGCAATAACAGCCTGTTCATAATAATTGTTCTTCCATGTCTTAGGTTTTACATGTTCTTAATCAGATACAATTTGTATGCATGATACATACCTTCGCTACAAATTCAGAGTCAAACTACAATATCTATCATGATACTCTTTGAGAATGCTATATTATCGTTGTCATTAATTTTAGAATTGAATGTCAGATATGTTATGTATTTTTAGCACCACATAGTATAAGAAGGTATGAACATATATTCACAACCTAAATCCTATGTAGTGGTTGTTAATCACAGAAAAAATTAGTGTATAATGGATGCATTGACAGGCAAAATGCAGTAACGGTTAATATAACCAACCAAGTTAAACACACAGCTTCTAATACTACCCAAAAATTGATCTGATACAAAGTCCTGTTCAAATGGTCATATAAAGCATCTAATTTCCATTATTCATGCCACCAAATAGAAATTAAAAGTATTAATTCACAATTCAAATCATTATTATAGAATTACCATTTCAAATTCCTTTTAACAACACGAATTAGAAAACCTATATTGATTAAGGGTTGCATATAATATTAAAGAAGACATCATTTATACTATAGTGAATGTATAACCTTTATTTGCAGAAGAAATATGAAACCTGAGTATAAGCCCCTAAAGAATTAACAACCAAAAACAAAAACTACACATCAAAGTCAAAGTGATCACAAAGGATCACCTCAAAACCAGAGAACAAGTCAGATAATCAAAGGCTCTTACTTGAGGATTCAGAGGTATCATAAATTACAAATTATGCTTCCCTTTGACATCTATGAAAATGATATACACAAGCTAACACATGATATGCTTGCTTTTATTAGGATTTAGAATGAAGGCTACATTTTCAATAATGACATTGAAGCATTTGATGAGGCTTTGCAGCGAAATGGGAGTTGAGATTTCTATGCAGTTGTTACACAAATACCCTCCCAGCATACTACACGACCTCAGAAACATGCTCTCATATTAATGGACGAGCTACCTATTGATCCGGTTCCAGTTGATCCGCTGTGCTCGGGCCACAATATGCAACTATTTGCAATATCACGGAACATCATGATGACACTTTATGGTAATAAAACCATGAACATCTCTTACGTTTCCGTGCTATACATGTCTCTTAATCTATACCAGCTACGACTAAATATCAAAATAATTTGCAGACGTGCTTGGTGTTGTGCTATATGCAAGTGGACACAGATCAATACCTAGGGCTCAGGTGAGAAAATCAAGTCTTTGAATCCACATAATTGACCATAGGTATCATAGCTAGGTTTACTATTATTATGTAGGCCATAATTGATTGATAGTGTATTCATCAGCTAAACTTCATATTGCTTTGAACTCAGTCATGAACAAGCCACCCCTATGTAGTTTCCTCTGGAAATTGGCAACAACCATTCCCACCTAACGGCAGGAATGGGCCACTCATTTATTGTGATTGGTCTTACACTTTGAGAGATCCGAGGCTATAGAGGTTATATAAACAAATAACATTACTAGCTTATTTAAATCTATTCTAGATAATTAGTCGTTACATAGTTTATAATATTTCACATAGCTGTTTTGTTTCTTTTTAAGCCAGGTTTACTTTATATTCATCGATGTCAACCTCAGTTATTTCAAATCCAAGGAACCAAAGCAATGCATTACGATCTGGTGAGCATAAAAAAAATCCTCTTATACTCAGCCAATGTAAGCATCAGTTATATTAGTGTCGAGTGTTAGTTTATGCCGTTTCCATTTCGTAACAGGGCTGCTGAACGACGGGAAATTAGTTGATCATCATCAAAGCTTGTGATATTATTGGCTGCTGATGCAAAGTCAATACAAATAACAGTATCAAAACTTCAACAACGAAAGGTATGAAACTATGTGCAGTCTAGTATCTCCATCGCTAATCATTACAAACCATCACCATTGAATATGTATAATTGTTTTTGCCATTGCAGGCCCACATATTTGCTAGAAGAGCAATTTATCTACTTGCACATCTTCAAATGTCACAGCTGATCAGCTCCACTATATTTGGGGTGTGATAAATGTGGCAAAGTGAGCAATTGCGCCACCACAACATCAGAGTCGCCATTCACCTGCAAGTCTTGTGCACCTGCAGAACAAAATGTGTGCCTAGGTAAAAAAACTGAGATTGACATGTCCAGCTGTAAATTACTAACCCATTGATATGTCATGCTTAGTTTACATTTAGAATCTATTACATGATTATATAACAGAGCTTATTCTATTGTAGAGCCACGTTGAAAAGTACGTATCAGACGAAACAGAGAGTTGAGTGACTTTTTTCAATGCTGAGATTGAAAGCTCATTGGTGTGCCTTCTGATGTACTCTGCGCAAAGGTATAGGGTGCAACATTAGTTATTCTAAGCATATATTAACTCATTTCTCGATAACCCTGACAAATATCATGTAAAACTCTACAGGATGATGCTGAGGCAATACTACCCTAATTGATATGTCATGCTTAGTTTACAGTTTAGAATCTTTACATGAATTATATAACAAGAGCATTATCTATTAGAGCCACGTTGAAAAGTACAGTATCAGACGAAACAAGAGAGATTGGGTGACTTTTTTCAATGTGAGATTGAAGCTCTTGGTGTGCCTTCTGATGTACTCTGGCAGCAAAAGGTATAGGGTGCAACATTAGTTATTTAAGCATATTATTAACTCTTTTCTCGATAACCCTGACAAATAATCATGTAAAACTTACAGGATGATGCTGAGGCAATAACTACCCTAATTGAGACTTACAGATGAAATGGGCAGATATTACTATTGGTCCAACTCTAGCTCTTAGAAAAAGCCGTGCATTGTTCTGGTCTGCCCGGCAGTTGAATTTGAGTAACTCTTATGCTCATACTAAACAGTAGAACTTATTTCTAGCATATTAATAATAATAGAACTATATACGCTTTCATTTGTCATGTAATAATATGTAGCCGTATTTTGTTTTTCAACTACAAACGATGAACATGAAGACAGTAGATTTAGTGTGTTCAGTTATGGCACAATGATATTCAACAGTGTTCTATACGAATACATTGCTTTTGCATTACAAATTTAATATCCGACCACTAAAGAAAGATAGATTGTCTTGAACTACTATACAATACAATACAAGATATATATCTAGCCAAAAAATACTTAACATCCATTTAGAGTAATATAAAACGCTATTATATATATACAATACACAAACCCTACTTTAGCACCTACACACATAAAGACAAATTCATGCCTAGAAATACTAAATAGACATACAATCACATGCCATATATATATCTACTAAAAACAATAAATTATTATTATAAGAAAATAAGTAAAATAAACTCAAAATATACTAGAACCAACAAATTAGGTACAGTTATTAATGTATTACAATTATAGCCATTTCAAATAAACATCTCTTCATAAGCATAAACCATATAGTATATAGTCATAAAAGCATACATATTTAGCTATTAAAAAAAGAGGGACAAATATCTATAACCATACATTAATTATCCTACATATTTATTTTTCTTTGGGCGACCAACGGTGCACTTTGTCTCTCAAGGACATTCCCTCTCATATATCTTGTTAGGCGTGCATCAGATCATGCTTGTGCCCTCGTATGTGTAATCCGGCACTCCGCAATTTTCTTCAACCCAAAACATTCAAATCAGCATAAGTCTACAATCAATAACACCTGTGAATACAGTCATTGCTTGCAGAATTGCTGCCTTTTTCAGAAGAACACTGACATCATAGAAGAACATCACAACAAAATATGAATGAGGGCATTCACAACCTGACTCATCAAAGATGAGGACATCAAATACCGATCACTAAATAATAAAAAAATACGCTATAACCCTTCACCTATGTTAAAATCATACAAATTTTGCCCAACCATCACATAACATGCGTCCCCATTCTCCATGGTTATCTTCACAAACCAAGTACATTTACTTGGACTAACAGCTTGTGTGACCAGCCAACTCACTCCCAAAACGTGCAACAAATTTCCTAGGTAACTTCTGCAGATAGTTTAATACACGCAAAAACAATTATGCCCAGACCACAGGCAACTCTAGTACATACTACAGGCATAAAAGATTGAAAATACTTTAAACAGAAATATACCACATAGTCTTTCCACTGCCCCTCCAATAATAACATAAACCGGAACAGCTTTATAGTAATTTCATGCTCGCGAGAAGTGATCCCATCCTCCTACTCCAAAAAGAAATAAACATCATCAATCCATTAAATAAGAACAAATGCAATCCTAACTAAACAAAAATTACCTTAGTCCAAATACACTCTATACATTACCTCAAATTCAAAAAATCCTTATGACAAAGAACCAACAATATCATATTGTCCTTTCTATCGAGCAAATCTCCTCATATTTAATTTAGATAAGCATGTCAATAATAGAATACCACCATTTTTCTAAGTGTAAATTGTTTTTCGATATAAACCTTAGCAGCTTCAATACTTGCAACGACCAAGCATGCTAAAATATTCCATAGCATATCAATCTTTTTGATGAGATAGCAAAATACAAGCACATATTACAACATATTAATAAAGGTACCGTTTAAGACTCAACCAAAACTTTCAGACAATTTACAGCACAGGTATACGACGAACAATGCCTCAAAATTTGTTTTCCATATAAGACAAAGAGAGAAAATAGTGATTGACAAGTATAGGAAAAAATACATTAAAAGGTTAACATACATTAATGAAAGCCTTTAACGTATTTTTTCACAACCTAGGGTTACCATTATTCTCCCCCTTTGACTTATGTGAAAACTAGGTTCTGGGAGCATGGTCATCGTTCTGCACTAACACATAGAGAAGAAATAATGGATCTCTGGTATAGGAAAGAATACATAAGGCTGAATATATATCATGGAAACCTTTAATGTTTTTCCATAAGATAAATTCCCTTATTTTCTCTCTTCCCACAATGTGCAGCCCAGGTTTTGGGAGCATGGTCCCCGCATTCTATGCTCGTGAGCCATTTGAAAATTTCAGTTGAATCTTTAGACGGGGCCTTTTATCAATATGCTATAATATCACTTGAACTCTACTATCTCATCACCAAGATTATATGCTACAAAATGCTATAGCCTTGCTTGGACTTTGCAAATTAAGATGACTGCTGAGGATTTATCAATCGAAAGCAATTCTCACACGAAGAAATTACGATAGGCTATTCCTGACCTACTCATCTAATTAAACAGAGAAGATTTGCATTCGATGGAAAGGATAATATTTTACATTTATTCCTTACCACAAGAATTTTTAGGTTTCTATAATATATTACAGTCACTTAGGTTAAGGTAATTTGTCTTTCTTTAGTGTCATCTAGAAGTATGATTTGAAAAATAGGCCCTAATAGTAATGGTTGCTCATATTGGTACTAGCAACCCTAATGACCCTACAAAGAAATCTAACCATTATTCTTTGGCACAAAAAGTTGTTAAATCGAGCTAATTACTATTGCACGATTCCATGCAACCATTGCTTATCTTCTAATGCACAAAACACAAATGAACTTCAAATATTTTAAGATACTTAATACCATATTAGGCTCAATCAAAACATATATAAGATCGCATATCATTAACAAAACTCTTTCATTCCTTACTTTTAGTTATTATATGCATGGAATGCCTTTTACTTACACATTAATTCTCAACAGTGACCCAGGAACCTCTTTCAAATTGATAAAGGTTAACACAGCCTATGAAAATTAAACATTTATTTTAAACTAAAGACATTATAATGATCAACAATAATGCTAGATTATATAAATATTATTACAAAAATATTATACATATCTTAATGGACTATTATGTAAACATTATTAGGTATACTTTGTAAACCCCGGCCACGTTATTAGCATAATACAAAAATATACTCTCTAAATCATAACAAGAAATCAAGGCAGATATTCTTTTCAGTAAGACAATTCAAAATCAATCAGTTAAATTATTTTTGTTTTGCTATTAAATACAAAAATCCCACTATTTTTCTGCCCTACAATTAAACTAACACTATAACATGCCAAATAAAGAATAAAATCAGCTAAACAGTGTTACATTAATAAGATTGAAAACCTAAACATAGGTCAATTAAAGACAATACAACAGAAAACTTTAGAATCATATATATAGATATCACTATAATCGAAACAAGTAGATCTTGAATATAGTACACCAATGAAATGGAAAAAAACTTACAGGGGAAGAGAAAAAATAGACATGCAACAATACAATGCCTTCGAAAACCCTGCAAAAAAGAGAGATATATCCCTAAATCAATCTTGATCATACGGAGTATATCAAATGAATCATATAACTTAATGGTGTTTTTGTGTAGCACCTGTTATTGTTTTCTTCGGCACCCAGAAATCGCAAACCCTAACAAAATACACATTCAAATTTTACAAACTCTAATTAAATTTTGAACTACACAATGGAATAAATCTGAGAATGATAAAAGCAAATTCAAATCAAACCTCAACAAAGACCAATATAGAAGATTATGATCAAACGAAACAGCCCATGCAAATCACGAGACTCACTACCAACAATGGAGATGAGAAAAATTCGAAGAATCCAACGGATTTACAGAGATCAAGAGTCTGAAAGAGTTTATCTGGTGAGAAATTGAATGATAGGATAAATTGAAAAAGAAGAAAAAACAGAAACCAAGACGTTAATGAAGTGAAGAAGAAGTAACAACCAACATCTAAAAGAGAAACTGACTTTATTGACCTAAGTGTATAATTTTATTGCTTGATGGGTACTACAAGCAACCCTCACAGTAATATTCCCGTTTATTCCAAGTTGGACCAACCATAAAATTTTATTAACATTTAAATATTGACATTGTTAAACAAATCATGAGTTTGTCTATTTATTATAAACATAAAAGATTTAATGGAAATTTGCATGCATAGTTATAGAGAAACCCTCACAATAATTTAACTTATTTATTGGCATAGTTGACCAATCATAAATTTTATATATTATATAAAAATAAATATTATTAAACATATTGGACATACTTGATATGGTATTTTGAAAAAAAATTTAATCATGATAGAATTTGACAATTTAATAGTATATCTAACTATAAAACAAACCAATAATTAGTATACATCATATTACAACATAAGCCAAATAGAATCATGTGTTAACCATTAATCATGCATTGCGCACGGTGTCACAACTAGTTTAATGTAAATTGTTTGAGTGTGTTTGTGTACAATGTTTGGGCTTGCCCCATTTGAATTCATTGGGCCCAAGTACAGTTACTTGGGTACCCAAACAACTGGCCCCCAATACCTGTCTTTGGCGAAGTTCGAAGCAGGTGTTTGTTACATCAAATAATTGGTGTAATTTTTTTGGTGGGATTTAAATGGGTTTGAAAAGAGTGAGGTGGCAAATTTCGAGCATTAATTTTCTTTGAAGTTCCACATAAGTGTGGTTTTCAAAGGGCGCTGTGCATATTCAATCATTGCCCCTATAAATAGCGGAGGAGAGAGAGTGATTTCTATTCACAACTCTCACACAACTCTCTCTCTTTTCTCTTTGCTTGAAATCAACTTGGTACTTCCATTGCAATTTCCAACACTTTTTCTGAAAACGAACTCCAACATTTTGATCGTCTTCGCCTTCTTTACTAGACAAGGTAATTTGGTTCTCTTCGACATTCTCTTCGGATTTAACCTATTATCCCTTCGTAGTTCAATTTGAACCCTCAAATTTTTAGGCCTTTGTTACTATTTTCGACATGAAAATTGCACCCAAAACTAAGAAAGCCTCTTTGCTTTGGATCCTTTCAAAGTGACCTCACCGATGAGGAACTCCGTAATGCCCGAAGGACGGAGTTATTAGATAACCCGGTTGGGGACGTCGGAGGAAGTGCGGCTGTTGTGTGGAGGTGGGAGCTCTAAATGTCCATTCTTGCCATTCCTCTCCGA
This sequence comes from Suaeda aralocaspica, assembly GCA_016808085.1. Taxonomy (NCBI): domain Eukaryota; kingdom Viridiplantae; phylum Streptophyta; class Magnoliopsida; order Caryophyllales; family Amaranthaceae; genus Suaeda; species Suaeda aralocaspica. Next base: position 1,650,842 of record PYUH01000297.1, on the reverse strand, counting down.
AGTGTCGGATCAAATGAGGAGACTAGCACTCAACTGGTTTCGGGGATGTGGCCCCCGAAAGACCATCTGAAGAAAGGGAGTTACCTGGGACTCTCCGTAGAAAATCAGGGGCTCCTTTTGTCCAGATCAACTCGAATGTCTTAAAAGGCCAAGGATGAGGATTTCATTGCAGCTGCGAGCATTTGTATGGGGTGATGGAGTCCGATGGCTATTGGCTTCGTCTTCCGAAGCCGTCAGCCTCTATTGGTGCTCCCCCTACTGACGACGATAATTACATATATTTTCTTCAGTTGGAACATGGTGCGTTTTCCCCTTCAATCCATTTATAGTCCAAATTTTGAACATTGTTACAATATAGCATTGCCCAACTAACACGTTGAGTTAAAGAGATGGTTTCGTACATATGGACATGTACATTTTATGGTTTCCAGGCCATCCCTGTGTGTGGGACCATTTGGTTGTTCTGTCCCCCACAGTAAAGCTGTGGATGGTGTTGGTTGGTGAGTTTTTTCATCAGGGATAGAAACGGTTCTCCATCCTTATGCGGATTCCGATAAGGAATGAAGAAAGCTTTTCTCTTTCTAGGGGGTGTAATACCCCGTATTTTATACTGTTTTAAAAATTAAAATAGTATTTATACGTACATTTTACGTATTTTAAAGGAATCAAAAGTATTGAAAATAATTATAAAGGATTAATTAATTACGGAGTTTTATTTTATTTTTTAAAGAAAAATTTTTTATAGAGTCATAAAATAATTTTTATAAGGTCTTAAAATGTGTGAAATATTTGTAAGGCTTTTAAAAGTGTTTTTAATGGGTTGCCATGATTAGTTTTAATTATGGGCCCAAAACTAATCCACTTCATAGACCTTTTGGGCTTTTCCTAAACCAACTCTAAATCCTTTTGGGGCTTTAAATACCCCCTTTTAAACCAAAAATTCAGAATTTCCCAGCATTCAAGTTAGGATTTCCAAAAGCAAAGAGAGAAGAGAGAGAAAAAAAAAAAAAACGAAGGGAGAAGCGACGAAGAGGACCGAAGGCGCCGGCCACCTCTCCGCCACTGTTGACGTTGGCGGCTGCTGCGGCTTGCCTCGCCTCCCGCCGCCGTGCCCACCCTCCTCCCCCCCTTTGCCTTCTCGATTTTCGTAGTACAAAAAAAAAAAAAACTTTTTCTTCTAATTTAATTTAATCTTAAGCATGTTTTATAAATTATGTTTATGATCATGTTTTTAGTAATGTTTTATGATTTATAATCATGTTTTATGATTTGTAATTATAGATTTAAAAAGTTATCGAAAATTTTAATTAGGGTTTGAGAAAGTGAATTTTATTGTTTTAAATTATTTTTATGATCTAATTGAAGTGGTATGATCATAGTTTTAAATATATTGATTGTTATGATTAAATTTGATTTGTTTAGATTGGTTTTTAACAAATTTCAAGTATTAAAACAATCTGAAAATTTGTTAAATACATGTTAAAACAAGTTTTAAGTGTCGTATTACGCTAGATGATCATATATGAATCTATGATCACTACATATATTTGTAGTATGATTTATGAAGTTTAAAGATGATTTTAAGTATGATTTAATAGCTGTCCAGATTTTATAAAATCATTTAATGTTTTAAAGTATGTAATTAGCATAATTATCATATAGTTAGTTATTACATATATGATCAATCCATGTTGTTTTTAGGGCTTTTCATGAAGTTTAGAGAGGTCTAAAATGATTTAATTAAATAAATAATGCTGTAATTTTTTATTAAGGCATGTTTAAAGAAGTAAAATAAGTGTTATTACTTACAGTTTCCATTAATTAATTCTAATGCATAGAATCAACCATAAACCTATAGATATTAATATGGTGTTTTTTATGCAAAAATAAGTGTTTTAAAGAGTTTTAAGAGGCTTGAAATAATTAAAGTAAAGCTGCCATTTTTGGAAAGTATGAAAAAGAGAAGTTTTTCGAAGAAAAAATAAAGAGACAAGTTATGGAATTGAATAAGACATAGTAAGGAAGGTTATGGATTTTTATCCACTAGTAAAAGTAGTTTAGAGTTGGCTGTAAAGTTTAGTCAAAGCGGTTTTTCTATATAGTTTTCCTCTTAGTTTTATAGGAGGATTCGAACAATGAGTTCTAGAAGTAGTGGCGAATCACCGCTATTAACAAGGTAACGTAAGTACTAAAGATTCATGAGTAGAATCATGCTAGGATCAGGCTAGTAGTAGATTGAATATATAAGTTTCATGTTAGAACCTATATGATATGACGTATGTTATGTGACTCTTGTTGACTTTGTTGACTTATATGAGCATGTTCAAGTATGCAATTACATGATATCCATGGTAGTTATTTGCATTCTTTATATTATATTATTAATTAACATCAAGGATTTTGGAATGCATGTTTAATAAAAGAATTGACAGTAGTCAAAAATGAGCATGAAAGATTATGTTATTAAATATTGTGAGCAAGAAGAGTTAGTGAATTTTATTCACATGATTGGGTAGTAATTGAGCAATTTATTATTATTATCCACTCACAGTTTTATGTGTGGACTAGTAAGAAGGTATCCACGCACAGTGTATTGTGGGACTGTTAAGGAAGTAATTAACCACTCACAGTTAATGTGTGGTCTAGGAGGATTATAAAAGGAATAAATATGTTCACTTATATGAAGATAATTAATATGGTGTTCATGTCATGTTATGTTATGAAATGTTGTGTGAGGTTTATGCATGTTATGATGTTTTTTATGTGAGAGTCATCACAAGTTTATAAAATGTTAATCACTAAGTGAAGAGGATTCGCACCAAACTCTTGGAACGTATATACCTTGAGTATGAACAGTGGGTGGAGTTTTGTCTAACAGAGGATTCAACCTTAATTAGGGGTACAAGACGTTGTACTTCTATTTTTAGATTTTTATCTTATTACTGCTGGAATTCCGCCACTAGGTGGCATAGTACTACCTTCTTGAGGTTGCTCCCAAGTTGGTGCCCCTTTGGTCATTATTTATTTTTATAGGAAGGAGCCCGTTCGTGCGAAATCCAATTATATACTAATTAATTCTAAGTAAGAGTCTAGAGTCTTATGATTGTTCAATTGTGGTAAAGGTATGGTGATGTTTACTTTTGATGCTCTTGCCCTAGGATTACTCATGCTAGTGTTGCATTGTCTTTAATGCTTATGTACTCATCTTTGTCTGATTACGTGCTTTGGTGCATGGCTAATCTTTGTTTGGCCCTCGACGACCCATTATTATGGCGAGTAACGTCTTGAATAAAGAGTAAGCACAGGTTTCAGGTGGGCATCTAGTCGATCATGCTGGGATTGAGTGAAGAGTGTTCATGTTGTTTAGGATTGTCGTTAAAAATTAAGTGACTATATGCTATTTTATATCATGATGGATTAACGTTTGTTTTAAAGAATTATAATATTATTGGTTTGGAAGGCCGTTATGTCGGTTCAAGTTGTTATAACAGTATCATGGGATTGGTTTTTGAAGTTATGTTATTAAAGTTGTTTTGTTGTTTTTTTTTTAAAGTTAGTCTCCCGCTTTAGTACTTTGGTAAAAATGCCTAGCCGTTTGTCACGGTGTGGCGGTAGTATGCTTTGGTTTTCTTCTAAAGTAGTTGGGGCTCGATTAGTTTTAAAATTGTTTTCCGGGAACATGTTAGTAGTTTAGGAAGGAGAACACCCAGGTGTGTTCAAAGTGGTATCAGAAGCCCTGTTTTTAAAAAAATGGTTTTATTTTGGGTACCCTAAGTCTAAGTCCGAAGTCTAAACCCTAAGTCAGAGGTCATTTTTCATTCATTTTGGAAGTGTCTTGAGGAGCAAAATGTGTTTTAGAAAGTCATAAAAAGAATACTTTTAAGAATAAAATATTTCCAAATAGTATAACATTTTCAAAATGGAAAAAGGTTGTTGTTGTTACATGTGCAGGTAACCAGGAGTTAGGTTCGTTATTATGTTTATTGCTTACAATCAGTGGTGGAGAGATGGTGGGTAGGAAGGTTTTTGGGATGTCAGATTAAATTTATTTTTCTTCCTTACAGGCAAAGATATTTGTTTTCTGTTGACTGTTTTAATGGACTAGTTTATGTGTAGAACGATTGTTTGTTCGCCAATGATCCTTCTTTTGAGAAATGGTTTGTTTGTTGTTTGTTTCTCTAGGTTTGGGTTGGTTAATGTTAGAATCTGTAGTGGCTTTGCAGGGGATGTTTGACCAACTTGCCGTAATCAGAATTCGGAAATAGGAATGGAAAAAGTAAAAGATATGCATATGTGGACAATCTGTTGGGAAAATTCGGTTTTATTGTGATTACCAAAGAAGTGTTAGAAAGAAGGAGTATAAGGATGCCCATAGGTGTCAGCCATGATTATAAACAGTTACCTGACCGTTGAACCCTTAAAAATAAGGCAGATTGATGACTTTTGCCTACTGATGGATTGCCTAATTTTGCTAAGTAATGATGAGTATGGTTTGTTGAGGAGGCTCATATGGGTATCTAGAGAGTTTAATGGTCTTAGGGAAGCGAGATAGGGCTGCATTATGAGAAAAATCCTCCATACTGAAGTCCCCTGAAGCTCAATGAAGCTGACGTATGAGGAGTTTCCTGTTTTGAAATGGAAGATCCAAGACCGATCATCCAGAGTAATGTGGACTAGTGACCGATCCTGAAGAAGGAAGCGTTCAACCTATTGATTAGATGGATATGGAAAAAGACCCAGAAGAGGCTAGAAATCGAAATGAAGATGATGTTGAGAAGTACCTGAGGTCTACTTCCAGAGGAATATGTTATGTCTCAGATAAGCTTGATAACACTAATGTTTAAGTAGAAAAGCAATTGTTGCTAGTATGTTATTATTATTAGTAGTCGTATGTATATATATTGGATGATGTAAACATCCTTAGTGCTATTTTGTTACAGGAATGAGTAGGCAAAGGGCCATGTGATTTTAAAAGAAATTAGTGTTGTTAAATTTGTTTTAGAAAGGAGTCATAAATAAAGCCAATTCTTAATTAGTATGTTTAAGAAGGGAAATTCCAAGGGGATTTTTTTTTATTGTTTAGTGCTGTTTATTTTATATGGTTGTGAAAACAATCAAAAGTAAGAGTGAATCAATTACTTTAAGGAGTATATATTACCTTATGAGTAAATTGAGAATGTGTTTATTGCTCAGTTAAAGTTTTGGTGTCTTAACAAGAGTTAGCCATAGTTTTATTAAGTAAGTGTTTTTCTTCTCTTCAGGAGAAGAACAGAATGGCTGAGGAATGCAAATCAGCTTAATGAAGGAGAGGCAATTGGCAATGTAACTCAGCAGTTAGCCGAAAAGAGGAAATAACCCAGAGTAGCCCCCGACTGGGGAGATTGTTTATAGAAATTCCAAGTAGTAAACCACCAACTTATCAAGGTGAACTCTAACCCATCGTTTTAGAGCGTGAACAGAGTCGCTCTGACTCGTCGGGTTCAACAGCAACCAAAGAGATGTCTGATTCACATCCATTCACTCTTGAATCAGATAAGCATGATGATGAAGAGAATCTGAGATACAAGATTGAGAAGAAGAAAGCTGAGAAAGCAGATCAAGCTACAAGAGAACAAATGATCCAATACTGGGAAAACAGGGTGAGACCTGAGGAGCTTTATATGGCCAAGCAGGTACCTAATGATCCTACGAGGNAGGATCATCGGGGATAAAGCGGGTTCTAGGTCTATGAATTGGATAACCCCATTTGCTGCATCAATCATGATGGCTCCTCGCCCAGTTAAGTTTAAGATACCTAATGTAGAGGCTTTTGATGGAACAACTGATCCAGAAGAACATTTGGCAACATACAAACACTTGATGTATTTTCAAGGTTTGGATGACGCAACTTGGTGCCGCTATTTCCCAGCAACACTTAAGGGAATAGCTCAGAAGTGGTTTAATAGTTTACCTAACCAATCCATCAACAGTTTCCATGAGTTGAGTACAACCTTTGTACATCATTTCATGGCTAACACACGTCAGAAGAAGACGAGTATGCACTTAGCCAAGATCATGCAAGGTGAGAAGGAATCATTAAGAAGTTACGTCCAAAGGTTCAATCTTGAATCATTGCAGATACATAACCTTTCTGAAGGAGTTGCCTTTGATAGCTTCTTCAGAGGGCTGCGTGATGGAACCTTTAAGTTTGATGTGGTCAGAAGGAATTGTAAAACCTTGAAGGGGATTCTGGAGGAGGCTGAATGCTTCATCCATGCTCAGGAGCTATGCGCTTCCACCCGCAAGGACAAGAAGAATGATCATGGATCAAAAAATAAGGATCAGAAGAGACATGCTACTTGGATGGCTGGTTCATCAAACAAGTCAAATGATCAAAACAGGAAGAGAAAGGCAAATAATGCGCTGAGAGTTGAATTCACTAAGGATCTCAATTCAGTCTTTAAGGAGATCCGAGGGAAAATTGACATTGATGATCCACCTCCATTGAGAAATGCAAAAGAAGATCGAGATTCAAGTAAATACTGCTACTTTCACAAGGATGTGGGGCATCATACCAATGATTGCTTCAATTTTCGGAGAACCCTTGAAGCTCTTGCTGCTAAAGGGAAGATTAGTCAACATTTAATCAAGTCCTCTGACAAGAGTACCAAGCAGAAGTCAGACTCTAAAAATGAGGTGACAAAGGAGGGCTATGAGATGGAAGATGTTATCTATGTAACCTCTGGGGGCTTTGCTGCTGGAGGTCCTACTATGAAGGGAAGTAAAGAATATGTGCAACGCCTAGTTCAGGAATCATCACCTGAAACTGGGGAAGATGCTAAAATTAAATTTCCGGAAGTACTGATCAGTGACAGGGACCGGGGCAAAGTCCGAACACCTCATGATGACCCCCTGGTAATAGAGCTGAAAGTGGCAAACATGAAGGTAAAGAGAATACTTGTTGACACCGGAAGTTCATCAGATATAATCAGTTACAGTTGTTTGAGGAAGTTGAAGTATGATTCATCAAAGTTAGAACCCATCCACCATCCCATCATTGGGTTTGGAGGAGGAATTATCAATCCCTTGGGAACAGTCACTTTGCCGGTTCGAGTCGGAGATAAAGATTGTGCTCGAAACATGTTCGTCAAGTTCCTTGTAGTGAAAGAGCTACAGGCATACAATGTGATTCTTGGAAGGCCAACACTTAATGCAATCAGGGCAGTTATTGTTACCCACCTCATGCTCATGAAGTATGAGTGTAACAATGGTACTGTGGGAACAATTCATGGAGACCAGCAACTGGCAAGAGAGTGTTATGTTACCACATTAAAAGCGGAAGCTTGGTCAAGTGAAAGTGGCGAACCAAGTAAGAAAAGGAAAGTAGAAGAAGCTCCCAAGGACCAAGTTATGGATGTTTATAGCTTGAATCAAGCCCCAAGACCTCAACCTGGAGGTGAGCACGAAGATTTTGTGTTGGATGAGATGAAGCCTGATAGAACAGTCAAGATTGGACAAGCACCTGACGAACATGTTGGGGCAGAGATAAGAGCTTTACTTAGACAATACAAAGATGTTTTTGCATTTGAAGTTGAAGAAATGCCAGGGATTGATCCGGAAGTGGCTGTTCACAAGCTCAATGTTAAGCCTGAATTGAAGCCTGTCAGGCAAAAGAAAAGAAATCTTGGAGAAGTTCGTAACAAAGCTGCAGATGAAGAGGTAAAAAAGCTATTGGAAGCAGGATTCATTCGTCCATGCCAATATCCTGATTGGGTGGCAAATGTTGTATTGGTGCCAAAACCTAATGGAACAATGAGAATGTGCGTGGATTACACAGACTTAAACAAGGCGTGCCCTAAGGATAGCTTTCCTTTGCCCAAGATCGATCGGTTGGTTGATTCTACGGCAGGACATGCCTTGTTGAGTTTTATGGACGCCTATTCCGGCTTTCATCAAATTCCTCTATGGGAGGAAGATCAAGAAAAAACAGCGTTTGTTACGGAAATAGGCATGTACTGCTATACAAGAATGCCCTTCGGTTTGAAGAATGCTCCAGCTACCTTCCAGAGACTAGTTAATGAAGTATTCAAGCAACAATTAGGAAGGAATATGGAAGCATACATTGATGACATGAATGTCAAAAGTAAGGAAGCCAAGGATCATGTAGCCGATTTAAAGGAAACTTTTGAAACTTTGAGGAAGTATAAGATGAGGTTGAATCCTAAGAAGTGTGTTTTTGGTGTCACCTCGGGCAAGTTCCTGGGGTTTCTTGTCGATGAAAGGGGGATTGAAGTCAATCCAGACAAGGTCAAGGCCGTGTTGGATATGACTTCTCCCCGAAGTGTTAAAGAAGTGCAAAAGTTAACTAGGTGCTTAGCAGCCTTGGGAAGGTTCCTGTCAAGGGCAGGAGATAAGTGCCACTTCTTCTTTGTTACGATCAAGAAGAAAGCCAACAAATTTGAATAGACTCAATCAACTGAGGAAGCCTTTATTAAATTAAAGGATCATCTCCATTCTCTTCCCAAGTTGGTAAGCCCCCAGGAAAAAGAAATTTTGTATATGTACCTTGCTATATCAGAATATGCACTCTCAGCTGTTTTGTTAGCTGAGAGGGACGGAGTTCAACATCCGGTTTATTTTGTTAGCCATATTCTCCAGAAAGCCGAACTGAGATATGCTACGATTGAGAAGTTTGGATTAGCATTGTTTTTAGCAAGCAGAAAACTGAGGCCCTACTTCTTGTCCCACCAAATAATTGTTTACACGGATCAGCCACTTAAGTCATGCCTAACTAAAGAATCTTCTGGTAGGATGCTTAAGTGGGCTATCGAGTTGGGTTCATTTGAGATTTTGTATGAGCCTAGGAAAGCGATTAAGGGACAAGCGTTTGCCGACTTCATTGTTGAAATGACCAGGCCTCAGATTGAGAAGCCAAGTATTGACTACTGGACACTACATGTTGATGGATCATCCACCCAAAATGGGTGTGGAGCGGGAATCATATGCAAATCTCCTGAGGGAGATTTGTACGAGTATGCAATGAGGTTCAAATTTCAAACTTCGAACAATGAAGCTGAGTATGAGGCCTTAATTGCAGGAATTAAGATGTGTAAAGCTGCTGGTGCTAGGAAGATAGAGGCTATGTCTAATTCACAACTGATTGTGAGTCAATACTTGGGAGACTATGAAGCCCGCGATGAGGGCATGAGCAAGTATTTGCAAATGTTGCAAGAAGAAGTTAAAGATCTCGAAAGTTTTGAGTTAATGCAAGTCCCCCGATCCGAGAACAATCAGGCTGACGCCCTGTCCAAGTTAGCTAGTTCTGCTATAGGAGACTCACCCCGAACTGTTTTTTGGGAAGTTAAGGAAAAGAAGAGTATTGACAAGGAAAGAGATGTAAACTTCATTAGCAGGGGAATTACCTGGATGGATGAAATTATCACTTACAAAACAAATGGAACCCTGCCAGCTGATGCACGACAAGCTAAGTATGCCAAGGCAAGAGATGCGTGGTTTGTGCTATGGCAAGGGCAATTATACAAAAAATCGTTCACTCATCCACTATTGAAGTGCATCACCCCCGAGCAAGGTAAAGAAGTTTTGGAAGACATTCATGAGGGGTTTTGTGGGTCTCATATAGGGGGACGAGCCTTAGCTGAAAAGGCACTTCGCACAGGGTATTACTGGCCGTCACTGAGGCAAGATGCTATGAATTACGTCAAGAAGTGTAAGAAATGTCAGTTGTATGGAAATTTGCACCACCAACCAGCTAATGTTTCAAGTCCAATTATCAGTCCACTTCCTTTTGCCAAGTGGGGCATGGACATCCTTGGTCCATACCCTCAGGCCTCGGGGCAAAGAAAGTATGTGTTGGTAGCTGTGGACTACTTCACAAAATGGGTGGAGGCAGAGCTGATGAAGAATATCAAACACTCGGATGTACAGTGGTTTATATGGAAGAACCTCATCACACGATTTGGAGTTCCGCAATCTATTGTGTTTGATAATGGTCCGCAGTTCGAGACACCGCAATTGAGAAAATGGTTAGAAGATCAGGGTATCTCTGCTAACTTTGCTTCCGTAGGCTATCCTCAGGCCAATGGACAAGTTGAAGCTTTCAATAAGATAATCGATGATGGACTGAGGAAGAAGCTTGAGAAGGCTAAAGGATTATGGGTTGATGAGTTATACAATGTTTTATGGTCGATAAGGACCACCGTTAAGAACTCAACTGGAGAAACTCCCTTCGTGTTAGTGTACGGAGCTGAAGTTGTTCTTCCCATCGAAATGTGTGAACCTACTCTCAGAGTGATGCTGTATAATGAAGATGCGAATTGGGAATTGATGAAAGCTGCTCTTGATACCTTACCTGAGGTGAGAGGTAATGCCTTGCTTAGACAGCAACTGTACAAGCTTCGGATGGCTAGAGAACATAATAAAAGAGTTAACAATAGGCCCATGAAGCTTGGAGATCTAGTTTTGAGGAAAATGGAAGCCATAGGAAGGGCAAATGAGCAAGGCAAGTTGACTCCGAATTGGGAAGGTCCCTACGAGATTGTGGAAATTGTGCGAGATGGCACTTATCGACTTAAGAGTTTGGATGGTTATGAACTGCCACGAACTTGGAATGCTAATAATTTAAAGAGGTATTATATGTAACCCTGATTTACGGAATCAGATGAATAGGCTACGGCCATATAAATAAGGTCCAAGTTGATCTTTTTTATAGAAATTGGAGTTTACATTTGTATTAAAATTGGCTACGGGCCATAATTAATGAAAACTCTATTTCTGCATGTGTGATAATTTAACTTATTACATTTTATTTTGCTTATTAAGCAAGGCTAGGGTAAGACCCTAGAGCCCTGGGTAACTTCCCATTAGGGCAAGATCCCAAAGTCATACTTTGTTACTTAAGCAAAAAGAGACTTAAGACAGAGGAAGTGAGACTAAGGGTCTTACGATTAGACCAAGTGTCTTAAAAGTAGGACTAAGGGTCCTACAATAAGACCAAGAGTCTTAAAAATGTGACTAAAAGTCCTTGAAAATGCTAAGGGCATTAAGATTAGAAAGTTATAATACTTGCTTCGATTCCTTAAGTTTAAGGGCAATCAGTCTAATCAGTACTAGGACTTCTAGTAAACTTAGGGATCTCAGCAAAACTTAGGGATCTCAGCAAAAGGTTGATCCTGGTTAACTTGAAGCTTAATTTGGGGGAAAGAGAACCCTACAAGCCTATCAGAAATGAGCAAGTGTTCTCCATAAGGAACAATAAGAGTTCTCATTGGTGGGTTAGTTATGAACTTCCTAAGGGAAAACATAATTGAAGTTTCTAAGGTCCCATGGGGAACCTTCCTAAGAGTTCCTAAGGGAAAACATAGTTAAAGTTCCTAAGATCCCATGGGGAACCTTGAGAAGATGAACCAAGAGTTCATATTCTTGTAAAGAAAACAAGCTTCAAGATTTAAAAAGCTAGAACAAAGATCGCATTAAAAGAAACTTAAAATCAAATATTACAAGAAACACTTTAAAAGTGATCCTATTCAAATTACTGTTCCAATCATTCTAAAATTGTTCAAAGAAATTCTAATTGTTCAAAGAAGATTAAACACAATCATTAAATTTTTTGAAGAGCATTAGCCTTGATGTTTGTCATTATGAACTTCTGAAGTCTCTTTGCTCTTCTCTTCTTCTTCTGGCTTCTCCTTTTCAAAACTCTCCTCCTCTTCATCTTCACTCCCTTCTTGAACTTCTTCTTCTTCTGAATAATCAAAAGAAGGAGGCGGAGTTGCTTCAGCTTGTTTTTTGATATGAACCATGTTAACATAGTTCAATCTTCTTTCAAAGGAGTCAAAGGCTAAATATTCCTCTAACCCCATTCCCCAAGCTTCCAAGCACATCTCTCTAAGGAAGGCTTGGCCCTCCATGTACTTCTCAACAGCAGTGGTTGAGATCTTTTGTTCAGCCTCCTCCTTTTGATTTTTCAGCTTCTCCTTCTCCTCCTCAGCTTCCTTGAGCTTCCTCTTCAGCTCATCCACTTCCTCTCTGAGTTTTTTGGCCTCTTCCTTGGCATCCTTGGCGTCTTTTTCAACGCGGCCTTGGTTAGCAATGACAGCGGCGGCCTTCTCCACAGTTTCTTTGTCAGCATGGATCTGGTTAGCCAGTTCCATGCTCCTCTCCAAGACTACTTTATAGTCTTCCTTGGTTTTGTGGAGATCTCTGGAGAGAGCATTCATTGCATGCTGCCACTTGGCCTCAATCTTGTTTGTTTGAGCCACTACATAAGTAGCAGCTTTGTCATAGAACTCCATGCATTTTTTGTTTTCAGCCTTCATGGAGCCATAGAGTTTAGCCAAGTGTTCCAGGCGGAACATAGACTGCAAGAGAAGGAAAACAAAGAGTTAGTTGATAAAGTAACAATAATAATGGGAAGAGAATAAAAAAGAAAACAGTTGTTGGAAGCATACCTCAGAGAGGTTATTGAAGATAGGAAGAAGATGGCCTCTGACGGATCCCTTGAGTGACTCTTTGTACTCAAGTTCTCCACAGCTTAAGATCTCCCTAATCAAACCCCTTTTGTAGTTGGAGTCAAATTTTTTGCTGGTTGAGGGGAGATCCTCTTCGTCGTCAAGGAAGTTGGGGGATTCAGCCTCATCTGTTATGGGAACCGGTAAAACTATGGCATTAGGGTTCCTGGGAGAGTTAATGGTATCTGAAGATGAGCGTATAGTTTGACAGAATCTATGACTAAACTTACCCCCAGAAGCTCTATAGCCTGTGCCTTAACACTTCGGGGATGTTTCTTCTCTCACCATATTTCGAGAGACCAATACCAGGTCCGCATCAGAGAGAAGAAGTTGGAGGTTCGAAGGCCAGCCTGAGTTGGGAAGCATTCTTGTATTGAGGGGAGGGCAGAAATGCTTTCCTTCTGGAGATGGTAAGGCAGTCAAAGGATCACTAACCCATTGGTCACTCTCCAGGGGTTATCTTGCTCAGGCGGAGAGTTCTGTTCCTCACGCCTATCACAAAATCACTCTCCCCAATCACAAAGGCACTCTTCCCAGAAAGGAAGGAGTGGAGAACTGATCAGTGATCCAATTGGAGTAGCAGCAGATTTGGAGGAAGCCCACACCCTTTCTTTTGCTCTTTTTTGAGCTTGTACCCTGTGCTTCTGGTACTTCCTCTTTCTTCCTCTTATGGGAAGGCTTTGTCTTCCTCCCAGAAGGCTTTTTTGTCTCCTGAAATACGACAGTGTTAGAAGAGTATAAAGAATATTCAACAGATCCTACTAAGATGAACAACTATCAGAGCAAAACCAATAACTTCCCACTTTGTGTACATCCTAGTTTGCCGACTTGAACGTACATTGACACAAAATGGGGAAGTCATTTCTTACAACTTCCTAGAAGGAAACATTAAACAATACTTCCTCTCGTGCCTACCCAGGTTCAACTTGCAACTTCCAAAGCCTAAGCTTCCTAGTTTGCCGAGTTGAACGTAGAATGACACAAAAAAGGGAAGTTGAATTAATACTTCCTAAGGGGAAGTGTTATATTAAATCTTCCTAAGGGNACTTCTTAAGGGGATGTGTTATATTGAATCTTCCTAAGGGGAAGTGTTATATTGAATCTTCCTAAGGGGAAGTAATGAATTAATGCTTGCTAAGTGTAAGTGCTAAATTAAAACTTCCTAAGGGGAAGTAATGAATTGATACTTCCTAA
>PYUH01000297.1:1602532-1613560 GCA_016808085.1 Suaeda aralocaspica | reverse complement strand
ACTTCCTAAGGGAAGAGACTTCCTATAAAAGGAAGTCTAGACACACTTTCTAAGGGGAAGTATGATCTTAAAAGCTTTCTAAGAGGAAGTAAAAGGACTTCCTCTCCTTCTGCCATTCTACGTTCAACCCGGAAAACAAGGAAGTCAAGGACTTCCCACTTTGCCGAGTTGAACGCACATGGACATAAAGAGGGTAACTCTAAACTCGTCCTAACTTCCTAACGGAAAGTACGATACTAAAACTTCTTAAGGGGAAGTCTTAAATACTCTAGCTTCCTACATGAGAGGAACTTACTATAAAAAGAAATTTACACTTCCTAAGTAAAGTTTTAAACTTCCTAAGGAGAGGGAAGACTTCTACCAATTATATAGCTTCCCTACTTAGTGCCCACCTGCGTTCAAGTCGGCAAAGTGGGAAGTCACTAAGTAGGGAAGTCCCTAATAATATTCCTAAGAGGAAGTGTTTAAATACTTAACTTCCCCACTTAGTGCCCACCTGCGTTCAAGTCGGCAAAGTGGGAAGACTCTAAGTGAGGAAGTCTGTTAATATAAAAAAAAATGTATATATATATAAAAAACTAAAATGCAAGTCTTAGTTTTGCAGAAATGTAAAATACCTGAGTCTTTGCCTTCTTCGAGGAAGTATCCTCCCCCAGCTTTTGAGAAACTTGCTTCCAAAATTCTTTTTGATTCATACTTCCTTTCTTGAATGAAGGAAGGTCGGCAAGAGCTTCTTCTGCAAAAAGAAAGAATACTTGGTTAGAAAAGTGGAAAAAGAAACAGAAGTTCAGTATCAAATAACAAAGCAAAAATTACCCTGGTTATACTCATCCCCATAAATTACACCAGCAGCAATAAGGAAGTTGCGATCTAAGAAGAATTCGCTAAAGGGGATCCAGTTGTAGGGAACTGTCAGAGTTTGTTTTTTGATCTCCACTGTGGTAGATCTGAAATATTCTAAGTTTTGTTGCTCATTGTCACTCAATATAGGAAGCTCAAAGGATCTTCCTAGGCATTTTGGAAAAGGATCCCATTTTTTCAACACTTCTACTAATTTTTTGTCATGGGACTTCACAAATACAAAATGGTTCCTCCAGTTGGGAACCTTGTTGGCTTTTTCTAAACAAGTGAGGAACCCCTCACTGTTTTTCAAATAGAACCACCCACGTTTGCAGTGGGAGGCCTTTGAGAGATGGTGAAGATGAAGGAAGACCTTAGAAGAAGCTTTCACTCCTCTAAGGCCACAAGAAGTCACATAAGACATTATGTGAACCCAAGAATTGGGAGTAAGTTGACATAGGCCAATGTCATACTTTTTGAAGAGATTAAAAATGAATAAGGAAGTGGGAAACCTAAGTCCTAGGTCAATTACTTCAGTATAAACAGGGAAGCAGTCTTCCGGGGCATCCAGAATGGTATCCCCCTTGTTAGGGATGATCAACTCAAAATACTCATTATTGAAAATTAAGTCACTACTCAGTTTATCCTTATTTACACCATCTACATATTCATCGGAGATCACTACATCGTCAGCACCAGGATAGGCACCTCTCTTCTTCTTAGGCTTGGAAGTGGTAGCCTCAGAAGCCTCTCTCTTTCTAGTAGGAATCTCCCTTACTTCCTCCTCGGGAGCTTCCTGTGCAGCTTCAGCATCCTTTCTTCCCTCAACCTGGGGAGTAGGATCTTGCTGATCAAGAGGATTCACATCTGAAACTTCAGATGCTGGAACTCTTAAAGTAGCAGTATCTTTATAGGCAGTTTGTTTAACTCTTGCCATTGCAACTTCCTGCACAGGAAGAGAAGGAAGTAGGAAAGACCCAGACAATAAGTGATCAGGAACAACAGAAGATTGAGTTCCAACAGAAGAAGTAGTACGAGGAGAAGGAAGTAGTTTAATAGAGTTCTCATTATTATGTGGGGAAGAAGAGGATGAAGAAGCCATTGGAAAATAAAGACAAAGAAGTAAAGGAAAAACAAGAAAGAAAAAGAATTCAGGTAAATACCTAAAAAAGAGAAGAAAACTAGAATCTACTGTTCACACCGGAAACCGCCGCAACAACTCGCCGGAAATCGCACCACAGGTTGCCGGAAATCGCCTCTGAAGCTTCTTGGGAGTTTGAGAGAAAACTTGAGAACTTTTAGAGAGAGAAAGTAAAATAAAATGATAGAAAATGATTGTGAAACAATCATTTTCAATCATCTTATATATAAAGAAATTTGAAGGGGCACAAGAGTAAATTCCCCCTTCAATTGAATCCCCCCAAAAATTCAAAGAGATGGTTGCGGCATTAATAAATGCTAAGGAGGGTTACAAAATAACTTCCGAAACAGAAAGAGACGTCAGTTGGGGCATGGATTATGGAACCAAACACCCAACTGAGGTGATGTGGCACGCCAACTCATGCCACGTGTCAGCATAATACTGGGCCATGTGTCCACTAAAAGTCTAGGTGGCACCGCCACTTGGCAATGACTGGACCACCAAGGTGGGCTCCATACGGCCACGTGTCGCTGTAAGATTGGGCCACGTGTCCACAACAACTACTCAGAAGAAAAGAAACCTCTGCCACGTGTCGCAACCCCATTCGACACCACAAGGTAGGATAAAAAGAGGAATTTGGGCCTTGAGGCTTGAATGTAAAAGCCCATGAAACTTTTACAAGCATCAACCAATTAGACGACGACAAATGTCATCGTCCAATTCATTAGCCTCCAAACCAAAAGGCTATAAATACCCCTCAAAATCATCATTTTGGAGGCATTCAAACATTCAATTAAATCTTCATTCATTCTTACATCACACTAAGAGAATTTCTCTCACTAGTTTCCCTCTCTAGATTACCAAGTTGCTAATTATTGTTAATTTGCCTTAATCCTCATACAAATACTTACTTAAGCATCGGAGGGGGAAAAAATCCTACGAGGATTTTATTCCCTTGTTTTGCAGGAATCAAGGTCCGTGCCATCAGGAAGTGAACAAGACAACACCTGTCCATCTGACGCGTAGTCCTCAAGTTCTCTCTCCACGTACTCAGTTGAAGAGACCCTACCAGGAACTCATTCTACATCACTACTTACAAGTTTAATATTTGCAATTGTTTTACCGTAAAAGTTAATTATATCGAATAATAATTAATTCTAATTCAATCCAATATATGCTACTCTAACTCAATCCATTCTAATCTAACTATTTATTCTAATTCATTTTACACCCGACAGTTCATTGTAATTCATCTCATTTCATTCTAATTAATTCCATTAGCACCCAATCCGCTAAAGAGAACACACCCACCCAATTAATACGTGCATACAAGACTATTTTTAGAGTTCCTTAGACCATACTTTAGAAGTTTAGAGTTCCCTAAACCCGCACAAGCTACAACTATTTGATCCTTGACCACCATACTTTAGAGTTCAACCATGGAGGAAACATCTAACGTCGATTACTCTCCTCTTACAAACGCAATCTCATCCAAATCATACGACAAAATCGCTGAAATGTGCGACAATTTAATGCTTCAGGCATGCTCTTTCTCTCTCCTAATCCCCAAACATCTTTTCATCTTCTTCCTTTTGTTTTGTTTTTTTTTTTTTTTTTTAATTTTTTGATTTAATTTTGATTATAATTTTCAGGTTTCTGGCGAAGGTATTGCATTCCAGAACAATTGGCCATACGCAATTCATCTACTAGGGCACATATACGCTGGTGACATGTATAATTTTACTTTAAATTTCTAGGGTTTATCAAATTTTGCTGTATTTCAATTTTTGTTATTTAAAAAAGTAAAACCCTAGTAATGTTGAATTTGTTAATTGGTTTTACAGTAATAGTGCTAGATTTCTATGGAAATCTTTGGATTCTGCGATTAAAGAAAGCCAACCTGAAGTAATTGCTGTTTGGAGGATTGGGCAGATGCTTTGGACTAGGGATTATGCTGGGGTTTACGAAGCGGTTCGGTCTTTTAATTGGAGCCCTCAAATTCAACCCATTGTTGCTGCTTTCGAAGGTTTTGTTTCGTTGTTGTGATGAAACTTAGTTTTTGTTGTGTTTTGATTGTGTATTATTGTGATTTCATTGAGTTTTATGTTCTATCTGATCATGTATGTTTACATATTTGCGGCGATGGGCAGTGATCATGTATGTTTACATTGAACAAAAAGAGTATAGGAGTATAAGATCATATGAATTGGTTAGCTTATTGATTATTTTGCATATTATCGTGTAGTGCCAAAAGGGAAAAGAAAAAAAAATAGTAAACTTAGGTCATATGTGGTAATGATTGTGATCGGGCGCATATATGCAGTAGCACTTGGAAATAGAATGAAAGGAAGTTTTGTTACTTTGCATTACCATGTACATTGCTCTTTTAATTATGCTCTTTGATATTGTTTTACCTTGTGCTCACTTCTTAAAATAATTGTTGTCACTTCTCCTTACTTTTTAGTTGTAGAATGACTTTGGTGCTTATCGGATCCTAATGTACCTTTTACTTCAATTAATTAGGGAGAAGATAGATGTGCCATTTACCTTTTTGTACAATTTAATTCGAAGTGAGTATTGAACATAACATTCATAGAACTTTATGCATCTCGATGCAGTAAACCTGAGGGGAGAAGATTGTGATCCTGTAATAAACTGGTTTTTTATTTTTTTGTGTTCTGCAATTTATGATTTGTTTTGCTTCCGAATTTGAACAGTAACATTAGCTGCGTTAAGCTACTGTTTCCTACACAATGATATGATTTTGGACTTGAAAAGTAATTCTTTTAGCAGATGAATGTTCACTTCCTTTAACTAGCTTTGATGTATGATTCTTTATGGTCGTATCTAAATTTCTGATGCAAGTAAATGCAATATACATCCGCACATTGTATGACCCTTTTTCTTGTTTAGTTCCCCAATTTTTGGGATTAAGGCTCTGATTGATTGAGTTCCCCAATTTCCTGATTTTTGATGCGAGTATGATTCAGATCCAAGTAAATGCAATCTACATTCGCAATCTGCATGACCCGTTTTTCTTGTTTAATTCCCCAATTTCGTGATATTTTATCATCTTGTTTTGTAGAAAACTATACCAAGAAGATGTTTCAACTACTGGTAGCTGCTTACTCAACCATCAGTGTTGATGATACTAAATTCTTTTTGGGGATGAATGAAGATGATGTAACTAAGTGTAAGTGGCTTTGACCTCATGTTACTTAAATCTCCCATTCATTGAATCTAAATGATGTATAATTGTTGCTGTATGACAACAAAATCAATGGGTTTCCCTATAAAGACTGGTCTAAGATTTTTGTATTGCTTTTCCTTAGTCATTAGGTCTGATTGATTAGGCATATACATTCACGCTCACTTTCATAGGCTCCATCCGTTGGAAAACCTCTTGATCAATAGATTGAAATTTGGATCAAAATTTGACACTTCATGCATAGACTAAGCTCATTATACACTTTTGAGTCTTGTAAACATTATGTTAGGAGGACTTCTTTGACTTGAAAATTTAATCAATTCTATTTCAATATACTTAATTATGATTAGATCAAATGATATTAATCTAGAGGGAAATTCGCTCTGAGCTTGCTTTAATTTGTTATTTTTATTATTCATTTCTTCTCATGAAACCACATTCTGGAACATTCGATTTTTTCGTATTGGAATTGCCTTTGTTCTTACCACGAAAAAAAATTAACTAAGAACTTCCTACTTATAATTGACATCACGTTTTCGGCCTTTACTTAGGCTGTATTTTTCTGTTAGAAAAAATGTAGTATAATGGCTTTTTTTAGGCTGTACTTAAGCCCCTGCTTGATTATACTTCATTTGCTCTTGCCCTTTCAAGGCAAATTTTAAGTGCTTCTTATTGTTGTGAACCATGTGGTATCTCTTTTTGCATATATCTACTTATAATTATATACAAGTACTTTAGTTCCCATTTCCACCACCACCAACCAAATTTTCTCTTTTAACACTGTCGTGGGTGCTAGCCCGCTGTAGGTTATTTACAGTAATTTCCAATATAGCACTGAAAGTTGACCACGACACCCGCAAATAGAAAGAAAACTACTTTTTGAACTAAAATTATATAACCAAGTAATCATCCCTCGTTCTCTTATGGTTTTTTTGTTTCTTCACTCATCTTCTCGATGTTACCTTCTCTCCCTTGAAGGTATCAACCAGCACTACACCTCCTTTGCCTTTATCAATAATCCAGAAAATTAATGAAAACCTTGTAATCTGTTACCAAGGGGGCTGACCTTTCTACTTTGCCTCATCTAAAAGTAGCTGGAAATAGATGAAAACCTTTTTAATGCACATTGACAAGATGACCTTGCAATGATGTGCTAGATGCACTATTTAGTGATGCAGTAAGATTCATGATATGCAGGTCTCTGATATGATTCTATTGTTGTTTACAGATGTTTTGCAGGAGGGTTGGAGCTTGGACTCTGCAACCAGAATGTTCACTGTGACAAAGCAATCTATTGTAACAGAGCAGAAATTAGATCCCAGTAAACTGCAGCGCTTGACAGAATATGTTTTTCACCTTGAACATTAGCCGATGACCACTACCCCCACCCCTGAGTGAAGAAAAATGAAAAGGAAAAGGTGAAACGTAGAACTTGTCAAGAGAGGCAATGTAGCATAAATTTTTCTGTGCAGGACAGTTTGACAGTATTGTTTTTGAAGTGTCAGTATTTAACTAATTCATCATCTTTTTCCTCTACTGAGATCTGATTTGTGCAACATAAGGATTCCTTGCCAAGCATTGAAGATAATTTAAGAACTCTATTGTCTGAAGGTTGTAATGGTTCAATATGGTATATTGAAGTAGTACATATGCTGAAGTTACAAACTTCTTTGGGTTGGAAATGAAAAGTAATCTCCCAATTGTTTCGGTCTCATCATTGAATGACTAAATTACCCTTTGTCTCGTCTTCTTTGAAATTCCACTTATTTGTCTTTGGACTTTTTTTTTGTAAGGGGCATTAAATTAAAGAACATAACACGAGTCCATACAGACCAAATAGAACAGAGTATATATGTAGGTTACACAAAAACGAATATCGGTACGGATACAGATACAAAACGGGTATGGAAAACGTCATTGAAAAAACTAAAGATACGTATATGTGAAAGAAAACAATAGGAGAATATATAAATGTCTACATAATTTCAATTGAACATAGGTAAATATTGAACTTGGTGATGATAATACAATTATAAAAATCAATAGTTATTATAAACCTATAAGATATAAACAAGTAAAACTAGAAAAATAACTCAAAAGCTAAAAGATACTCGAGTGAGCCTAATTAATTATGTCAATGTGGGTACGTGTGTTGGTGTCGGACACGGAGTACGGCTGAATAGAGGTATGTCCGTGCAAACTAAGTATATATTGGATAACTAAACACACAATTACCCAGAATTACATCATTTTTTTTTTGAGAGCACAGTACATCATGTTGTTCAGTACAAAAGATAGAGTAAACTTCAGCATTAGTAGGAGTTTGATGGAGAATGTGAGCCTTTGCTAAGGAGTCGGCAAGCTGATTCCACTTCTTGTTTTCGAACCGAAGTTGCCAGTCTAAGTGTTGTAGAATCAGTTCCCATCTGCTTCCTTGCAATACAAAGAGACAATTAAACGTGGCCAATAGTAGTTGTGAGCCATCTCCAACCCTTTCCTCAAAGCCATGCATGCATATTATTAATCATATCAACTGCTTCCTTGCAATCCGAAGAGACAATTAAACTTGACCAATTGCAGTTGTGAGCCATCTCCAACTCTTTCCTCAAAGCCAGGAGTTCAACACCAAAGAAACAATTAAACGTGACCTATTGCAGTTGTGAGCCATCTCCAACCCTTTCCTGAAAGCCTTTAATTCAGCACTTAAGCTTGATTTTGCTAGGCTATTTTGTTTGAAGCCTTAGATCCACTCTCCTGAGCTATCCCTGCAAAACTTGCTTGATTTGTTTGTTTGTTTTTCGCAAGCTGCATCACAATTCAATTTTAGACAATTTTGGGGTGGTGGTATCCAGAAATTGTAGATGGGGAGATGGGGTTTAGAAGTGGGGCTTGTCTTTGTGGATGAGCTTTGAAGGCCATGAATTCAAAAGTACTCCAGTTGGCTTGTTTAATGCACAAAGGGGCAGGGATATTTTGTAGTTTAAAGATCCAAGAGTTGCTTTTTTTTTTCCACATAAACCAAATTATGAATGGAAATAGAATCCTCCATCCTAAACAAAATCACAAGAAAGATGCTCATTCAAACAGTTCTTAAAGTCAAGCCTAATGTTTGGTAAATGGACCAGACCTCTACAGCACATGTTCTGGTGGGGACAAAAAGGACAACATGGGGAAGTGACAACCCCTCTTGGGAAGAGTTTTTGGTTTGTGGAAAGATGCTTATTACAAACTTGCCATAGCAAAAATTACCTTGAGGAGGCTATCACAATCCCACACCTGGAAATGGTGATCTAATTGATTTGAGAAATAGGTCTATCCATGCAAGGAAAGAGGGAGACATGAGTTAAAAGAATAAGATTTCCTGGAATAAGGAAGTTTATAAGAGAACCATCAGATGTCAGCTACAGTAAAGGCTATTGTCATGAGGATTTCCTAAAACTGAAGGCGTGGCTCCTACTCCAAATATACTTAGTGGAGATGATGGATGAGTCAAGGGGAAGAGGACAATCTCCAACACAATGGACTTTGTTTATGATGGCTAAGTGAAGAAGACCTTTCTTATCGAGGGAAGAGGACCAAAGAAAATTTGTAGCAATGGAGGTGATTTCCTGAATTATGGAACTTTTTTCCAAGATGCCAATTTATCTGTTGGGACTTAGCGCGCTTGGAGGGGGTATCCTAAGTAAGTCCCGAAAGAGGGAATATTTTTTTTAGAAGAAGAGCTTACTTTTGGCCATATTAATTAATACTCTGTCCAGATACAGAGCTAAATAGGTCGATTGTATCATTCATGCTATCTAAAGTGCTACGATTAAATCATCTGCAAATAGAAGATGAGAGATAAAAGGTTCTTTCTCTTTCTATACTGAAGGGAATCCATCCCTTCCTCATATTCTTGGAAAGTCGTTCCTTACACATGATAAAGATAAAAGGGGAAAGGGGGTCATCATGCTTTATACCTCTAGAGGGAAGAAAAGAGTCAGAAGATGGAACAAATGCAATTTATGATCATCTAAACCAATTTGCAACAAATGCAACTCATATTATATTATAGTTTACCCTAATTCGTTTTTTAAACTAAAATTTTGGTCTAACGTACCTATCCAATAGTTTCTTATTTGCAATACCTCATATCAACTTCATTAATTATATACAAAATGATATTACAAATTAAGAATAATTTGTCATCTATCGTTAACCAATAATCAATAACAATCTACTAAAAGAGGTCAATGATGATGAAAGCACTCAGCATGAACTCAAAAAAGCTGATGCGGCACGTTGATAATTTTTCATATTTTTTAACATTGTTTTTTAATTAAAAAAACAGAGAACTCAATAAAATTAAATTGAATACGGAATGCATTAAACTGAAAAGTTGACTTAAATTTATTGAGCTTTTCAATATTAAGAGAAAAACATCTTTAATTTTTAATTATGCTTTTTTGCTTTCCCTATAAAAGTGAATAATGTACTCGTAATAAAATAACTATTGATATCTCACTATTTCCCAAGCCAAATGACGAACAAACATTGAAACACTCAAACAAGTACGAAGTGCAACATTTTGGTTTCCTTCTTTGTCTCAAGGCTTCCAAGACATTGAGTATTAATAATTTTGTCATTTTTTTTTCATTCATATTCTTCACACATTTAATTTTTCCATTCATGCCGTTGGTATACCATTTAAGCTTGAAGCTTAAAAGTTTATTTCTAAGATGCATGAACATATACCATAAAAGTTACGGAACACTTCGTATAAGCCAAAGTACACACATAACAATCCAAAAGTGCATAATCACAACAAAATAAAAAATTTATGAAGATCGTGCATTGTGAGGGCACTAATCTATTTATTTCAATTTCCATTCTTCAAATTAGCAAACCTATATCAAGGACAATTAAAACATATTGTTATAATTGTGCAATGCACGGATACTGACTTACTATATGTAATATTTAAATTTTCACCCTTGTCCAGACATAAATGTAACCCACAATATTTCTAATTTTATAGTTATAATAATGATAAATTTTATAAATTGTAAAAGTATACAAAGATTAATGCAACAAGATTTCACATAATAATGTTTTTCTTTAAAATAGACAAAATTTATTGAACTTAATGTCAGAAGTTAGCGTGTTACGCCTGAAAAAAAAAGGTACAAATTAAGCAGGACAATAGGAAAGTAAATTTTGATTCATTTTTGAAATTTGGACTTAATCAATGTGATTTTGTCTAAACATTAAATTTCTATCCTCACAATAACAATGTTTATCTAATGACATGTGCATGCAGTCATAACCCGATTTTTAGACTTTAATACTATTTAATTAATTAATTTATTATTATTATTATTATTTTAATTTTCATGTTAATTCGGATTGAGAACTCAATTCTAACTGATTAGATTTCAATCCCTTTCCAATTATTATTGCAAGGAAATAAACACGAGTGATCTTTACCAAATGTAATGTCAATCACCACAATACTAATAACCAATTACTTATCATAGGATTCATAGCCCTATTATTATGAGAACACAAAATAAAATCCCCTAAAATATGTAAGAACATTTCAAGATTTATTCAATCGAAATTACAAAGATACCCCTAGAAAAAAAAACTTGGGAATTTCCCTTTCAATTTCCTTTTTCCTTCTAAATTACTCGTATAAAAAATCGGTCGTAGAACAAACAAAAAGCTGAATGCATGCCCAAGATGTCTCATTACAGTTACTCTGATCTCCACTGAACTCCTCTTTCTGTTCTTCTTCTTCATCTTCGTTTTTACTTGTTCAAAAGTCAACTCTTTTTTTTTTTTTTTTTTTTTTTTTTTA
>PYUH01000297.1:1570407-1600859 GCA_016808085.1 Suaeda aralocaspica | reverse complement strand
TTTTTTTTTTTTTTTTTTTTTTTTTGATAAAGACATTTCATCCATCATTTATATTCAATTATTGCCATCATTTTCATTTTTTTAACCCAAATAAACAATATCAAAATTCAATTCATATAAAATCAAACCCAAAAAAATTCAAAGTAAACAACGTTATCATTATATTAACAATTATTAATTATTATTCTCCAAATCACACAATCTTTCTTTCCCAAATAATTTCCTTAAAGTTTCAATCTTTATTAACCCAATTTAATTTTAAGTTATCCAACTAACTTGCATGTCTTAATCATTTAAAATCATTGAATAAT
Source organism: Suaeda aralocaspica (assembly GCA_016808085.1). Lineage (NCBI taxonomy): Eukaryota > Viridiplantae > Streptophyta > Magnoliopsida > Caryophyllales > Amaranthaceae > Suaeda > Suaeda aralocaspica. The sequence continues at coordinate 1,600,548 of PYUH01000297.1, read as the reverse complement.
TCCTAGGATTTTTATTATTATAACCATGATAAACAGATAATTGAATCAATTGGTCATACCTTAATTTGGTCTCTAATGGAGAATTTGGTGATCTGGGTATTGATTTTTGGTGTTTTTGGAAGTGGGTTTTCAAAGGAATTACTTAATTTTGATGATAATGATGATGCCTCAAATAGGAGGATTCATACATTGTTTTCAGTGGAATGTAATAGTTATTTTGATTGGCAAACAGTTGGGCTTATGCATAGTTACAGGAAATCGGGTCACCCGGGCCCGATAACCCGGCTCCTGAGCTGTACAGATGAGGAGAAGAGTGTGTATAGAGGGTTTGACTTGGCTCCAACTATGGAGGTTCCTTCTATGAGTAGGCACCCTACAACTGGTGATTGGTATAACCTTCTACACTTTGTTAAGTATTTGTTTTGCTTTGTTCATGTTTTAGATTATTTGAATGATGCAATTTATGTTTAGAATTATTAGTTACAAGTACATGTCATAAAGCTCATTTGATAGTTGTTTGCCCTTTGTTTAATGTCTAATTTAACAAAAACTGTAAGATTGTAAGGTTGCTTCATTTGGTATGATCAGTCATAAGCGTGATATTACATTTTACATTTAATATTGTTGGTGATTCACTGATCTTTTCCAATTTAGGGTCCAATGAGACCGACTTCATTCGATAAATAAAACCACTGGAGGTTCGAGGTTTGCTCAGTTGGTTTTAAGTATCTCTTTGGCCTTTTCGGATATGCTACTATTTGTATGTCTTGGTTGTAAACATGGGACTTTCTTAGGGTAAGGCTGAATACCTTTTGAATCTCTTATGTTACTAAGAAGGTGTAGAGTAATGTATGTTGCTTTAGTCATGTTATAGTATAAAATTGCGGACTTACTAAGCTTATGTTGTACTCCAAATCATAATAACCTTTTTTTTTTGTTTAATAAAAGTCAATGTCTCATCTATTGCATGAGAGTACTAGGAATTCCACTTCCTATTGAAGGATATGACTCATATGAGTTTAGTAAACGAGGAAAGGACCAATAAACTAAGAGCATTGCTTTGAGTTTTCATAGATTTTGTTCAGCATTTACTTGGCATTTTCCAGACATGCAAGTTTGCACGCTCCTCTGGCTTCCAGATATGTTAAAATCTAGAGAGTTAAAGAATATAGTGGAGGGAGGATCTGACTTTGTAAAAATTTTCCTTTTAATACAGTGGAGGTTCTTTTGGTGAATAGCTTTGAATAGAAAGGGTGTTTAAAACGGAAAATTATCTAAAAATGTAGATCATCTAGCATTATCAAGCTTGCTACCTTGTGAAATCGCTAAAATGGTGGCCTGAACACTGATACTGATATGTGATGTTACATTTCACGCACTTTTCTTTTGCAGGAGAATATGGCGTACAAAGATAGTTGAATTACCTTCGTTGTTTCCCATCTGCTATATAAGCGTCAATTTGTTTTCCTGAAACTTTATTGGAATCTTTATACAACAGAGGTTGACTGTTTTTATTTGTTTAGGTACCCAGCAATTAACAAGCCTGCTGGGGTTTTACATTGGCTTCAGCACAGTGAGGATGCCAACAATGTTGACTGGGTTGTAATTTTAGATGCCGACATGATCATAAGAGGTCCTATAGTACCATGGGAATTAGGTGCGGAGAGAGGCAGGCCTGTTGCTCAATATTATGGGTATGGATAATCAACTTGCTCAGCCTGACTTAATATCTGCCTTACTTTTCTATTCTTGCATTTGTGCTGATTCTGATTTGTGGTTTGGCATAGAAGCTGTGCTACAGCTCCTTGTGAATGCACAGTCTTCTCGTTCAAAATTTGGCTTACTAAATGTCGTATGGGAAACATACTTGCGAGTTTAGGAAAGTAGGGTGGAGGATTCCGGAGATTTAATGAGAATTTAAGTGATTTAAGTTTATATGTTACCCATGTTATGTTTTTCAATCTGGCCTTAAGAAAACAATATACTCCATCTTCCTCCCTTCACAGGAGAAAGCAGACAGTGCTTTATTCTAGAGTGATTATCCTAATAAATATTTGGAATTTAATATCCATTAGATGTGAGACAAAGCTACCGGTGATTATGCTTACAGCTTACTATACTACAAAAAAGAATAAGATACGTTTCATTGTTTCCACTGCTGTAAATTGGAATGCGCAGTCAAACTTCTGGCTATCTAATTACACCTCATAAAGGGCTACGCACTGATGTGAATTTTCGTATGAATACAAAAACTCACAAGGGATAGAACTAAATTCACGAATCTTCAAAGGCTAGGCCACTAAAACTCACGAATTTAGGTTGATAGATTAGTCTTTGATTAAAGCTCTAGGCACCCTCAAAGTCACTAATCAATCTCACAAGAGTCTAAAGGAATTAACCACCAACTCACAATTTCGGAATTTTGTTTTTCAAGTAAACAAAACAAAACTTTTATTCAATATCAAAATCTGATTTTTACAACCTAATGTTGAGACTATTTATAGGAATAATCATCAACCAATATCCTAACAAAAGAAGCTAAGACTCACGTAAAAACAAGAAAAAAACGCCTCTTGTGCACAAGTTGCACAACAAACTCAAGATAAGATTTGCCACATCACCATGCAACTTGTTCTTATCTTTACAACCATATCTAACTAACTCTATCTAACAAGATTCTATCCTAACAAAATTCCTAACAAACTAATAAACAAGATAATCAGCAAATTACAACAAAAAATACACTAAAAATCCAAGAGCCCAAATCTTCAAGAAGTCGTCAAAAATCTCGCCCAACGCTTGCTCTATTTTTGCGCAATTTCAAGATTTGCCTCAAATCTTCAAGAATCCTTTCAAAATCCAATCTTTTAATCAAGTAACTTTCAAGAAGTCATTTCCCATGTCTTTAAGGCTGTAAATGATGATCAAGACTCCACAAGAAACAAATGACTCAATGCCTGAAATGAGAAAAACCCTATCAAGTGAAGTGGAAGAAAACTCATAGGCAAAACCAACTTCTTCCCCTTATCAACCATTTCTTTCCCTTGATTTGTGTGCCAACCTAGGTATGTGTGACCATGCACACGCAAATCCCAACCTTAGATGCACCCATTAGACTTGAGTCTTCATAAGCAATTAATTCCCCCATGGTTGCATCCTTCTTTGCAGCTTCATTCAAACCTTCGAAGTTGTGATCAATATTTGTATCACGCACTGATCGGATATCCGAAAATCATGATATTTGATATCTGATCTGTAAATTTCAATATCTAACAGGTAGTCGAATATTCGATATTATTAAAAATAGTATTGAACTTTTTTTATAAAATACGGAGTATAATTTTGAACTAGTTTTTATAGGTAAATTGTTTTTTAACCACAAGTATCTAGGGTACAAATATCTTTATATTCGTTTTTTTTTGGATATCCGATACCCTAAATCTAAAAATCCACTATCCTAATTGGCATCCAACGTTTCAAATAAGATATCTGATTTCGATTATCCGATACGAGATCATTTTCCAGATCGGATGTGAATCATATTTTCGGTTTTTTAGATAAATGCTTGGAAAAAAACTGGGACAATCGCTTTATAAATGCTCCATTTCTCCCTCCCTTTCTTCCCCTCCCCTCTCTCTGGTTTGCTATTTCCCTTCCCTTCCTTACCATCCTAGCTTGTTATGCAATCAATGTGTAGAAGTCAGAAAAACTTTACGGAAGATAGGAAAAAATGGAAAGGGAAAGGCTTAAAGGTAGGAAGAAAGTATGTCACCTCTTTTTGTCAAGAAATTTAGTTTGACTGGGTGTGAAGGAGTTGCAAGTTTTTTCTGAACTGCATCCCTAAAATCAAAAAGTTTTTCTTCAAATTTAGCCTTTTTGCTTCTAGTTATGTCTGTGTTTATGCTCTGATATCTTCCGTCAGGTATCTAATTGGATGTGATAATATTCTGGCCAAATTGCATACAAAGCACCCAGAGCTATGTGACAAGGTAGGAGGATTGTTGGTTTTCCATATAGATGACCTCAGAGCCATGGCTCCATTTTGGCTTTCTAAAACTGAAGAGGTGCGAGAAGATAGGGCTCACTGGGCAACAAATATAACTGGTGATGTCTACGGAACAGGGTGGATCAGTGAAATGTATGGGTATTCATTTGCTTCTGCAGAAGTAAGTCGTACTCAGTTTACTGCTTTCTCTTCTCTATACAGTCGAGCAGTTACATTTCCTGTGGTAATTATACTGACATTTTTTTTCCACTTTTAATCAGGTTGGACTTCGTCACAAAATAACTGATGACCTGATGATTTATCCTGGCTATATTCCAAGAGAGGGTGTCGAACCCCTTCTGTTGCATTATGGCTTGCCTTTTACGGTTGGGAACTGGTCTTTCACCAAACTAGATCACCATGAAGATGGAATTGTTTATGACTGCGGACGACTCTTTCCTGAACCACCTTATCCAAGAGAGGTATCAAGAATTTATTTTCATAAATGTATAGATTTTCACTTTTAAATAGCAGCTGAAGTTTTATGTGAATCACTTGTAGTCATTATCATCAACAATGAGGATGTGTATATAACTCAATGCAGCTGCCCCTGTCTACCAGCTTCAAGACTAGTGTTAGATCTTCATTACATGAAATTTATTATACATGCCTAATTCCTTAGATGGGACACTAGGTGTATAGGCTCCCCTTGCCTAAATAATAATACATTGGAAAAACTATTTTTTTCCCTCTTATTTTTTCTGTTGCTCTTAATAAGGATTAACATCAACCACTTTGGAACTTGAGTAAATTAAATAAATTTGTAGTCCATGCATTGACTTAGTCATTAGTACTTTCCTACTTCTCCCTATCATTCCAAAATAGTAAACCGACATTTTGAATATGTGGTTAACGATTGAATTGCCTTTGTTGCTAAGATTACGTCCTCCCCACTAAGATTCTCACACTTTCTTGGCAGATAGTGTAGGGCTAGTGAAGCAATTGGCCGTAGTCATTAGATATGGTTTTAGGCAGTGGAAAGGGTGAAGTAGTTGAGACACCTATAAAGTAATGTGTGTGGCAGGCAGTGTATTCCCCTTTTGCCTGGAAGAAGTGGCTTTTTTTATTTTGTAATGCAAGCCTGGGCGCCTGGCAGAAGTGTTCAAAACCACTTGATTCTTGCCTTTTTTGTTCCATAATATAGGATGGATTTCGTTGGGTTAAATGATCTCATTCCAAAGTCTATGCTGGAATTTAAAGTTGTAACGTAAAGGAGCAACACTATAGCCCCTTTAGTATCTAATTAGGGCCAAATTTTGACAATAATGGTGTTTTCTGCAGGTGAAGATTTTAGAAACCCATCCAGGCAAAAGGCGAGGCTTAATGCTTAGCCTAGAGTGTATGAATACACTGAATGAGGCTTTGCTGCATCATCACAACTCTAGAGGATGCCCTAAACCAAAATGGACAAGATATTTAAGTTTTCTGAAGAGCAGGACATTTGCAGAGCTAACTCAGCCAAAAGTTCCAGGTCACTTTAAGTGGCTAGCTGGTGAGTCTCAGGAGGAGCAGGAAATAGCTTTTGAAGCTGGGAAGCCATACCCAAAAATTCACACACTCTTTTCTGCTGAATGCACCCCCTATTTTGATTGGCAGACTGTAGGCTTTATGCACAGCTTTCGACTGAGTGGTCAGCCTGGAAATATCACTCGGCTTCTTAGCTGTACAGATGAAGAACTGAGGAACTATGAAGGTCACGATCTAGCTCCAACTCATTATGTTCCTTCCATGAGCATACATCCTTTGACGGGTGATCGGTAAATATGCCTTCTTTCTTCTTATATTCTCTCATAAAATGGAATGTATGATGATCATGTAGCTGTATCTTTATGTTATATGCATTGCTGGATGCATTTCAAACAAGTGGTTGAATTGTTTTCGCTGTGGGTTACAATTGTGAAAACTGAAAGGGATTACGTCATATTCTTCGAATCATCCTAAAGTAAAATAATTCTCTACAAGCATTGGATTATGCAGTGTCACGCCATGGCTCCTAAGAAGTTCTCTTTGGCCCAGTTTATAAGCAATATTATCACTAAACAAACAAAATGAACTATTTTAGAACAATTTGATAAAAAATGTTTTGTTTGATTTGCTCTTAAAGTAACAGTGGGAGTTAAAGTATATGTTAGATGCTGATGTTTGTGAGATGTAAAATGTAATATAGAAGAAAAAACTATTGAAAACTCAATTTTTTTAGTTTTTGTTTTTTAGTAGCTTAAACTTTATTGAAGCCTAAGTAGGAATTTCTTTCTTTCTTTTTTTTTTTTTGGTGCAAATATAAGCATTTTATTAATCATCAAGAAAAAACAAGTACAACCTAAAACTGGTCATTGGGAGGTTGACTCAACCAAGCCAAAACCAGTTGAAAACCATCTATACAAAGCAAGAAAACCAAACTTTGAACAACCAAAACACTAAACCAAACAACTAAACTGAGAAGCTGCAACACAAAACCACTGCTGAGACCCACATAAGACTGCAACCTCACCAACAAACCACACACCCCAGACCTGCTTATAACCAACCACCAAACCAGCCAAAATGCAAGAAAACAGCACAGAACTAAAAACCAGCACACTGCACAATCACTACAGATTCAGGACAAACAACCTGCTGCACTTCCCTTGCCATTACTTTCCTGCAGTATTAGCATTGCTGCATTATCTGCACATCCAAACATCACTGCAAGACATCAAACAAACCAAACCAACAATGCTTAAGACACAGCCACCAGCAAACATTCCTGCAACAGTCCCAGAACAGACTAGCTCATAAACTGGGGAACAAAAACAAACAGATCAGGGAATCAGAACCTGAAAACCTGCTCCACTGAAAACCCCTACACCCCTGCTTCACAAACAACCAAACCCAAGCCAAAAGACCATGCAATCAAGGCATCAGCAACAGCTGCACCTTGAACACACAAAGAGCAGAAAACAAAACAACAGCCCTGAACCCTCTACAGCCACTACTCAAGCAATGAAACATGAGCACAACTGCACCAGCAGCCACCAAACCCACAACTGCAGAAACGGCAATTGAAGCACTGCCATTACAGCATCTGCCAACATCTCACATCTCACATCATGCCTGAAACCTCTGCAACCAAATTCTATCAGCAACTGTGCAGCTATCCATTTTTAATTTATGGATTCTCAGACCAACACTATGCCTGACCTGAGAGCATATCCTCTCATCATTCCACTGCTCCTCCCCCCCAAACAATTTATTTCTAGCCCTCCATATAATAGACCAAAGCTGCCAAAGTACAGAACAGAACAGCTCTCTGAACTTTACCTCTGCCAGCAGCCTCCCACACATGCCAAGCTCCAAAAATGCACTGCTCCTCATTCTGCCTCACTCCAATCCACTCACAGATCCTTCTATAGACTCTATTACTATGTTGACAAGTGAAAAACAAATGCCCCACAGTTTCATCCTCCACTCCACATAGAACACATACACTTGAATTGGCTAGACATTTATTACTCCAAGCTTACTGTAACTACATCATGAACTTCAACAATATATAATTTGACATGTTTTGTGAAATTCATAAGCCCTGTCTCCATTGTCACGTTCAGTTTCCTAATTGATTAGTGGCCCATCATTCGGACTAAACTAGGTGTACTACTGAACTCAATTAAATTTCTAAATTAAATTTGAATCATCCCTACCTTTTCAGGTACCCAGCAATCAACAAACCAGCTGGAGTTCTTCATTGGATTCATCATGCACAAATTGACGCAGAATATGTTGTTATTCTTGATGCTGATATGATTATGAGAGGTCCAATTACACCATGGGAATTCAAAGCAGCTCGTGGCCATCCAGTTTCAGCTCCATACAAGTAAGGAAACATAATTTCTCTTCAGTTTCAGTATTCATCATTTTCATTGGTTGCTGAGGCTTGAGGATATAATTTCATAATTGCTCTTTTGAATTTGTTTTTCAGTTACTTAATTGGCTGTGACAATTTACTTGCAAAGCTCCATACACGTAATCCTGAAGCCTGTGACAAAGTTGGTGGCGTTATAATCATGCACATCGATGATCTCCGTAAATTTGCTATGCGTTGGTTTCTTAAATCTCAGGAGGTACGAGCTGATACGGAACATTATGCTACTAATATCACTGGAGATATCTATGAAGCTGGATGGATCAGTGAAATGTATGGTTACAGTTTCGGGGCAGCTGAGGTATGCTTTATAGTAGATGAATCTATCATTATATTTTAAAATTAGTTCTGTTAATACCAAATTTTCCTCTAGAATCTACCAACTTTCATCTCGGATGTCAGGTCTCTGGTTTTCGATATTTTCTTTGGTTCTCTGTTTAGGATAATGATGACCACTGTTAATGGTAGTTTCTTACATCCTCACCAAGACCTTTTGGCAACCTTATCTTTGCTAATTGTGGCTCCGATGGCCTGTTGGGGAATGGCCTTTATTGCAGGTCTATTAGGAAGTTGACCCCAGTATGTGGATAAGTATGATAAATCTTTTCAATCCCACGTCCTTATTTTTCTTCCTAAATGTTCCTCACCATATCCCACATTTTCTTTAGAGGTTTGACTGATGGTATTTTGGAATAAAATTATGGAAAGAAACATACATGTTTGCGGATGGAGTTGCATCACTGTGGAGTGTGGACATTGGCATATGAAACTTTACTTGCGCAATTACATTAAAATTCATTTCCGTAATTGCAATTTGCTGACCAAGCTGTAGGAGGCAAAATGCTATACTTGCTTTGTTTTAACTTTTAAGTTTTAACCTCATGTTAGTGACGCTTGTACACTGGTTGTTCTTATTGCCATATATTCCAAAAAGCTTGCCTCTATAGTTGGTTTGGTCTCAGATTTGTAATTGTTGGTTGCAACACAAACTCCTTTTGGTGCTGATTTTCATGACAAATTTGTGTGAGTGGATGAGAACTTTTTTTTTCTGTTTAATCTCTTTGCTTAACCCACTTCATTATTTTTGCAGTTGAATCTGAGGCATAGGATAGACGGCTCAATAATGATATATCCAGGATATATACCCCAACGTGGTGTTGACTACAGAGTTTTCCACTATGGTTTGACATATAAGGTTGGAAGCTGGGTCTTTGACAAAGCTGAATGGAGGAATACCGACTTAGTAAATAAATGCTGGTCTAAGTTTCCTGACCCTCCTGATCCCTCAACTCTTTATCGAACTGATGAGGATGCATACAACCGCGATTCTCTTAGCATTGAATGTGCTAGAACATTGAACGATGCTCTTTATTTGCATCATAAGCGAAGAAATTGCCCTGATCCAGACACTCTCTCTACAATGGACATGATAGCCACGAAAAAGGAACAGATAAGTAAGTTCCGAAAGGTTATTGAAAGTGATGCCACCCTAAGGAATTCTAGTAAAAGTGATGCCACTGTGGACTCATTGGAATCTCCTACTTCAGACCCTTTTTTTAATTCTTTCAGGTTTTGGGTGATTCTTCTGTGGGTGGTTTCTTTATTGGGATTTGTTGTATTAATGGTCACTCTATGTTCTGGGGGCAAGAAACGTAAATCAAAAAAGCATCACAAGAACAAGAAAAGGCCGTCGTTTTCAGGTATGATTGATTTGAATGGAAGAAATGCTGATATTTTTGATAAACTATGATCATCAATTCACCACCATTAATAGTCTTATCATACAACATAGTTGGAAATCTGGAATGTCACGAGATAGCTAATTTCGACAAGCGCAAAACATCCCTGTAACACGCCTTCGATGAATGATGATGTTTCTACGATTCTTTCTACCATGACTCTATGAAATTAGATTATATAGTTCATAATTGCTGATATTAATTGAAGTACCAAATTTTTTTTTGGTATAGTGATCATTGTTTATTTGGTTTGTTGGAATTTAGCAACCATTTTTTTGCTGGCTGATCTGTATAAAAAGTCTGTCCTATAGAATACTAACATGAAAGAGTAGCAAATGTATTAACAACATTTTGTGATTGAAATTGATTAGTGCATAATGGGTTATCGGAATTAGAATGGATTGGATTGGATTATAATGTATTCGATTGAATTAGAATCAATTATTATTTTAACTGATTAACCTGTATTGGAAAAAATTGCAAAAATATATTAGAATAATAAACTTTAACACGGGGTTGTTAAAACACTTTCCTTTTGTGCTAGAGAGCTACAAAATTTATACCCACTCAATTATTACTATTACTATAATCATGCATATTAATTATTAGTTGGTATTATTTTTGTAATAATGATAATTATTTTTTACATTGACATTTATGTGTATTATTATTATTACAAACAAACTCATGAATAATATCAATTCTATAGCAGGATTGCTCCAACACGGGGCTTTCCAATGCACTATCAAGATTAAAGGTAACCTTGTCATCACCTACAGAAAGAGTCAAAATACCATTTTTCACATCAATAACAACACCTGCAGTGTTTAAGAATGGTCTACTAAGAATAATATGGATGTGAGCATCCTCTTCCATATCTAACACAACAAAATCTACGGAAATGAAAAACTTCCCAACTCTTATTGGGACATCCTCCAAAATACTTTTTGGGTATTTCATAGTTCTATCTGCTATCTGCAAAGTAATGTTAGAAAACATTAAAGAACCTATATCTAAATTCCTGCAAATAGACAATGGCATGACATTAAGCTTTATCGATGAACAGTTGACCAATGTTACAAGGAATAGAAAAACTTCAAGGATCCTTAAGTTTAGGTGGAGACTTATTTTGTAAAATAACACTACATTCTTCAGTCAAAGTAACAGTCTCCACTGAACTCAACTCACGCTTCCTGCTCAATATGTCTTTCAAAGATTTAGTATATGTAGGCATTTGTGTAATCCAATCAGTAAAAGGCACAATAACCTGCAAATTTTTAACAATATCGAGAAACTTACATAAGTGATTGTCATTCTTAGTCGTGTCTACCCTATGAGACTAGGAAAGGGTAGTGGCACCTTAGGAGGTGTCAATGTATCAACGGGCTTGTCAGCTACTGGAGCTCTCTTCTCCATGTCATCTTTCTTCTAGAAGGTGTAGGCTCTGCAATCTCCTCAATCACCACATTGTTGGTCTTACCAGTCTGTGCTCCCATCTCTGAATCAGTATCTTCAGTTGGCATCTTGGGGCCCTCATAATGGGTCCCTCTTCTGGTTGTGATAGAATTACAATGATCTCTTTGAACTCGTGGATTTGGTTGAGGGGATAGTTGACCTTGCTGCCGCTGAGCTGTAGACTGTGCAATCTGAGCTAGCTGGGTCTACGGTTGTTTATTGTGAGCCTGCATTGCCTCTATATTCTTTTGTATCTGCAACATCATATTCTTCAACTTTGAAATCTCATTGCTTGATTGAGCTGGTGGTGCTGGCAATGGTGGCATATTGAAACCTGGTGGTTGTGGTGGTGCAAACCTCTACACCCGCTGATGTGGTTGTTGTGGCATGAATTGTTGTGGATTCTGCACATTTCTATTGTTCTTGTAGGAAGAGTATCGATGATCTTTCCAACCTGGATTGAATGTGTTAGCTAGAGAGCAGGTTGTTCTTGTAGGCTTGGAAGGTACACACTTGCTCTATGGAACTTTGACATGACTGGGCATTGTGACCGAATGAACCACAGGAATCGCAGAAAGGTTTAGTACACCCCGAAAGTGCAGCCATCGCTACTACAGATGATGGTGGAGGAGATGTAGTACTAATATTGTCGAGCTTTTGAATAATGACATTGATCTGTGAAGCTAGACTCTCATATTTGTCATCAACTACATGCTTTTCACCTCTCTTCGAGTGTCCTCTGGGATTGCCAAACTGTACATTATAAATAGCAAATTCTTCAATCTACTCATAAGCAGCATTAACTTCCTGGTTCATGAATCGACCACTAGTAGCTGAATCAAGCAATGTACGACTCTCATTCCCTAAACCGTTATAGAATGACTGGACACGGAACCACTTCTCAAGATCATGATGTGGGCACAATCTCAATAGATCCTTGAACCTTTCCCATGCTTCATACAATGTCTCATCCGTCTCATGGTTGAAATTCGTGATCTTGCTTCGAAGGGTTGCAGTTCGCTCTGGAGGATAATATTTCCTTTGAAACGCAAGAGCCAACTCTTCCTAACTGTTGATATTCTCCATATTGAGACTGTTCAACCAAGCATGAGCTTTGTCTTTCAATGAGAATGGGAACATTATCCTTCTAATGTAGTCCTGAGAGACTCCAGCTTGCTTGATCGTACCACAACACTGGAGGAAATTATTCAAATGTAGGGCCAGATCCTCCTATAATGTTCTTGCAAACTGATTCTTTTCCACCATATTTACCAAAACTGGCTTCAATTCAAAATTTAGTGCCTCAGTATCAAGAAACCGATAACCACCTCCCACCGTTGCAAAACTGGGTTGGGAATAATCCTTCAATAATCGTGCTTGCGGCGGCGGCGGTTGTGCATCATTATGTGGTATATTGTTCTCGTTGAACTGTGATTCTGCCATCTCGTCCTTATCAAAATTATCAGCAATATTCAAATCAGCAAAAAGTTGTGACAGATCAGATAGTATCCGTTCAGAAAGAATAACTCTCTGCAATCTCCACTTCCTCCTATGACTCTGCTTATGCAATGACTGTTCTAGTTCAGGATCAATCCAAACCGGCATGCAAACCTAGTACCTGCACAAAACTGAAACTGCAGATAATCGTAAAAACTGTCTCAAAGAACGATTAGTTCCTTCAGACTAAAGAAAAATAATAAAAATAGACAAAATAACTCGATTAGTAGAAAATAACAATTGCTTCCTCGACAGGGGCACCAAAATTTGAAAGGGACAGTTGTATACCTATCAAAAATAACTTACAACTCCAACTAATGTAGAAAGGGAAGTAGGGAGCAAATCCACAGGGAAGCAACGGATTTCTACTAACACTAAAAAGTTAATCTGCCGTAAGGGGCCTTTGAATTGGTTTTCAACTAATAAACTAATAACTACTAAAGAAGAAACTAAGCACGAAAATATATCAATAAACTAAGCCTAGGACATTGGTTCACCATAAACCAACCAATGAATTGAATAACAATTAATTAACAAATTATTGACTTCCTTACTAATTCTCTCGAATCTAGTCTCATTCAAAACTCCTCTAATGTCTCTCTCTTACTTAGATTCGTTTTTCCTATTATCCCTGTGATCTAACTGTGGTAATCTTACCTATCGTCATTGATTTCAACAATATCTAACTAACAATTAAACCTGGGCAAATTTTAACTAAAAGCAATATAAATTGGTAATAGGAATTTAATAACATCAAAAATCATATTAATTAATCATGAAACCAAACAATGGAAACGATCCCTGGATCGCTTAGCTCTAGAAAAGGAACTACTCACACATGACTAAAAACAAAGAAATCAAATCAACAAAAGAAAACAAAACTCTAAACATAATTAAAGACTAACAAATTAATCAAAAGCAACTAAATTAATCAAGAACATAAAATTAGGGCATAAAATAAATAATAAAAACTAAAATTAAAACTAAAAACATAAACTAAAACAAAAACTAAACATGAATTAAAGGAATGAGAAATAAAAGTTGAATGAAAACCTGAATTTTATTGAATTGAATGATTGAGAGAATTCCACAAGAGTCACTTTTAGAGAGAGAAACTAAATAAAAACTAGGTCTAAGAATAATAATGTCGTGTGTAAAAATCTAGGGAAGAAATACATTAAGTACAAAGTCGGAAATAGGGGAACACGAAGCCAAAATCCCATAGAAGTCACTGTGCTCGGCCGGCCGGGCGTGACGCACTCGAACCGGGCGAAGTGCACGTGAACCGGGCATGCTGCAACGGGAGCCTTCGGGCTTCCGACTTCGCTCGTAACTAGGGGTGAAACTTCGGTCTACGGTTTGGATTATTGCCCAATCCAAATCCAAACCAAAGTATTTCGGTCTTTGAATTTGAGAACCAGTCTAAACCATATTTCATATTAGTCCAATCCAATATAATTCGGTCTTTTAATTTTGGATCCAATCCAATCCGAAATTTTTAAACAACAATTGCTCAATTTGCAAATTGCAATTACTACAAGCCTACAACCTCACTGAGGCACAATTTCAAACGATAGTGTCATTACAAGATTAAAACCTTACAAGGCCATTAATACTACCAAATTGGCCATACTTAGATAGTTGACACATGACATAATAACTAATAATAATATTAAAGTCTTAAAACCAAATTGAAAATAGATATTGAGTTACATCACTTGTTACACACTTGGACATAAATATATAATGAAGTCCTCAAATAGCAGGATAAGGCACAAATAACACTACAACAGCATAAGACAGAAAACAGCAACATTGTTTCTCAATATTGCAGAAGAACAACATCATCAATCCACATAGACTTGATCGATATCTTCACCAACTTTCATGTTACCCAAGTCTAGCAAAACACAAACAAATAAGTTAAAAAATTATATATTTATGTGTAGATATAAAAATGAATTTAGGGTGATTATTAATGCTCCTTTACATTACCTTCTTCAAGACGCTCAACTTCCTCTAAGCATTCTTCAATATTCGGAAATGGAGAACAACGGAGCCAATTTTGAGCACAAACAAGACCTTCAACGACCCTTGCACTTAAGGAGCTCCTAAAAGCATCAAGGAACCTACCACCAGTGCTGAATGCACTCTCTGAAGCTACTGTCGAAATAGGGACAGCAAGCACATCTTGTGCCATACTCGCCATTGTAGGATACCTTACACTATTGAACCTCCACCGCCCCAAAATATCAAAATTATCATTATCATCCTCCGTGTCCTCCTCCAAATACTTGTCCAACTCAATCTTAGCATCTCCATCTTTTTCACACTTGTGTTTTTTATATCTAGACTTTAAAAGCTCAATTTTTTTGTGTTTGGGAGAAAATTGTGTTGAATCCTTACTTGATGACACCTCCTCCCTCATCACATCAGGTGCCAAAGCAACACGATACTCCTCATACAAAGCATTCAAAGCCTCTTTCAAATTATTTACCAAGCTAGTTGCAACTTTGGATTCATAAATTTCAGAAATCATCCATTCAACATAATCAAGCTTATAGCGAGGATCAAGTACAACAACAATAAAAATGAGCATATTCGTCTTCTCCAGGTCACCCCAATATTTCTCATATTTTCCTTTCATATTTTCAGCCATAAGACCCATATCTAAATCTTTTTTTGAAGTTAAATCTTTCAACAATAGAGCAACATTCACTAACTCATGAAAGAATAAATTGGAGGTCACATGCAAAGAAGCAGATACACGCAAGGTAAGATCATAAAATGCACCTAAAAATTCAGAAAACCTTTTGACATTACTCCAATAATCAAAATTAGGGTGACCCTTCCCTTCCCTTTCATATAACTCAAGCACATAGTGAGGGTCTTCCTCACTATATCTCTCAAAAGCACCCTCAAGTTCAATGGCAGCACTTAGCATCAAATAGGTGGAGTTCCACCTAGTAGGCACATCAAGGCACAACAACTTTTTTGAATTGATTTTCTCTTCTGAAACACTTTTTTTAAACTTTAGCAATCTAGCAGGAGATTGTTTGATGAATCTCACAGCTTGCCTAACACGAGTAATAGACTCACTAACAATTTTCAAACCATCAGAAACCACCAAATTGATTATATGCGCAACACAACGCATGTGAAGGAACTTCCCCTTAAGAACCCCAGATTTCCAACCATTAATTTTTCTACGCAAATAGCCTATTGCAGTGTCATTTGAGCTAGCATTGTCAACAGTTACACAAAATATTCTCTCAAGTCCCCAATCAAGTAAACACTTTTCAACCTCTTTCCCTACTTCCTCACCTTTATGACTTGAAATAGGACAAAAATTTAGAATTCTTTTTTGCAATTTCCAATCATTATCAGTAAAGTGAACAGTTAGGCACATGTAGTTAATTTGTTGAATTGAGGTCCATGTGTCTATGGTTAAAGAAACCCTTGAGCTACAACACTTTAAAACATTTTTCAGCTTTCTTTTTTCAGTTAAATAAGTTTCATAACAGTCTTTTGCTACTGTGATTCTTGAAGGAACATGAAATCTAGGCTCAATTACACCACAGAAATGTCTAAACCCTTGTCCCTCAACAAATTTAAAAGGTAGCTCATCAACAATAACCATATAAGATAAAGCTTTCCTAATACTACCATGATCATATTTATGATAAGTTAAACCACTTGTACCATCTTCTACTACTTTACCACCCTTAAAAGAAAGAAGAGTTTGCTTTGAATCTTTAGGAGTGTTGTAGGGATACTTACGACATCTATTAAGGTGAGCCCACAAAGGACTAATACCATTCTTCTTAGGATTGCACCTATACTCCATACTGCAGTACTTGCATACAGCTCTTAGTCCGCTAGGAGTTTCCTTCTTCAAAAAATGCTCCCAAACTTCTGAGCGATCTTTCATCCTCTTTCTTTTCGTCTTGCCATTACTAATGGATGGAGATGGTACTTCTTCCACATCTGCATCCTCCTGTTGTGAAACAGATTGCTCCTTTCTTTCGGGATCACCTATGTTGGATGACATCTAACAAAAAACAAGTGAATTATCAGAACAAAAATTCCACAGAACCAAAACAACAAAAGTAACACTCCAACAATGTTGATCAGGCACTAGTACCTGAAAAGCAGGCACAACATGGCTGAAAGCCCTTGTTTATGCCATTTGTAATCGCAAATATTACATGAATTGGCTTAATAACAACAGTAATACAACAGTAATACAGCAGAAGGACAACAAGGACAACCTCAACTTGGAATCCAGCAGAAGGCAGCTTTCGCTGGCAAAAGAGTCATTCAAATTCAGTCACTGGCGATCTTTTCAAAAATCACAAAATTTTTATGAAAATATGTTCTTATATATAGATAATTCCTCATTTGAATTTTAGTCCAATTATTTTATACTACAAGGATTCATTCCAATAGTTTCTAAAAGTGTTCAAATGATGAAAATATAGTTATATTACATTATATAACACAATTAACCATATTATTTTCAGAGCTATAAACTATCAAATTTCACCAAATCAACAAATATCACTAATTCACTACACAATTTACCTTAAACAATATAATACTCCGTGATTACCAAATGACAATACCTTAACCAAATTTCATTTTACAGATCTAAACACACTAGAATCAAAATTGCAACAAATGACCAAAATAATAAAATTAAATAAAAAAAAATTACCAGAAAGAAAATATCAGTCGGCACACGAAGAGACTTAACAGTCCAATAAGCGAATTTGTCCAATATTGTTGATGGCTTGTGATGCTTCTTCAAATCAATCGACAGATCTGCTTGATATAATCAACAAATAAAAATAAAAAACATTGGGCTTATTTTGATGAATTTAATTTTTAAGAATTGGCTTAATAAAATAAAAAATAAAAATAAAGAGATAAATCACAAATGGTCAAATGTTATGAATTGAGAACAACATACCTATCGCCGACTCTTACGATGATGAAGAAGAAGAGTTTCTTGCCAACTCTTGCCGTGCCGCCGACCCTCCGAGCCGCCGACCTGCCGTGCCGCCTTGGTGATTTTGCTAGGGTTTAGACTTAGTAGGATTTTGAAGAAGAAGAGGAAACTCAGGAAAGGTGTTTAGGAATTAGGAAGGAAAGCTGGGAGAAAGGAATTAGGGTTTAGGAGTTTTGGGCCTAACAAACATTGGGCTTAGTAGTTCTAATATTTCGGTGTTCGGTCTTAAACCGAGGACCGAATAGGGGAAACCGAATCCAAACCGAAGTCCAAATTATCAAAAAATTGCAGTCCAAACCGCACCAAATAAAAAAATAATCCAATCCAAATTTTTAAATTGGATTGGTTTGGTTTGGTTCGGTTTTCGGTTTTAATCCGATTTTGTTTCACCCCTACTCGTAACCTCTAAAACTCGACTTATATGCTTTCCAAAGGCTTCTAAATCACGTCCTAGCTTCTTTATAGCTTCTCAAAGTGGTCAAGTCTCCTTCTAACTTGCCAAGTGCTCAACATAAAGCGAAAATCGATACAAAAGTAGCAATTCCTGCAATAAATGACAAAACAAAACAACAAGCACTAAAAACCACCAAAATTAGTAGAATAGGCTCAAAAGAGCCTCGTTAGAGCCAAAAACCAATATAAAACGAGGACAAATAATGAATATAAAGTACACTTATCAGTTCAATAAGTGACTAAGCCATGACCTTGTCGTTAAAAATGTCACAATTTTAATCTCAATTTTGTGGCTCATGCGCCTTTGCTTATGACCCATACTCTTCCATTTTCCTTGCAATTAAAGAGCACCGTGACTCATACAACAAATAATTTGCGAGTGATGAGGCTATCGCACACCTATCAAAAATAAACCTAACCACTCTAACTAATATAGCTAGGGAAGTAGGGATGGAATCCACAGGGAAGCAATTAAACCTATTAGTTCTAAAAAGTCTAGACTGTGCAAAGGGCCTTTAAGTGACAATTGTGATCAAGAAATTAACTAGAATTAGAGCTAAATTGATTAAGGAATTTAATTAATGACTAAACCTAGGACATCGGTTCACCACAGATTAACAAATGAATTGCATACAAATAATTAATTAGATTATCAATTTCCTTGAATTAAGGTCCACTAATTCTCTCGAATCTAGTCCCCTTCAAAACTCCTCTAATGGCTCTCGCTCACTTAGACTCGTTTTGCCTATTGTCCTTATGATCTAATTGTGGTAATCTTACCTCTCGGTATCAATTTCAACAATATCAAACTAACAACTAAATCTGGCCAGTATTTAATTGAAAGCAATAACAATTGACAACAGGAATTCAAGCACATTAATAGTTAGACTAATATTTATGAGCAATACATCACCAATTAAACCATGGATCCCCTAGTCCTAGAAAAGGAACTACTCACTCATAATTGAAAGAACAAAAACTAAATCAATAGAAACAATTAAAAGCCTAAATATGATTAAGCTAAACAAACCAACAATAATCAATTTAAGCATAAAATTTAAGAAACTAAGAGCATGAATTAAAACTAATAATGAAGATTAATGAAAAATAAGAATTGAGATTAAAATAAAACCTGAATATTATTGATTGAAAGATTGATAAGAATTCTACACTTTGAGAGAATTTTAGAGTAAACTAGGGTTTGTAAAGTAAGAAAGGCGTAAAATGACTAATTAGGAATACAAAGCCTTAAGTACTTAGGCTAATTACACTCAAAAACACGCAAAAACCCCCTTCAAAGCCAGTACCCACCCAGAGGGGTCCGGGCGTGCAGCCTTTACCAGGGCGCACAGCCTCGGTCCGCGCGGGTGATAAGTTAATATTTTATATGTATTTTACTCCCGATCCCGATTGATTTTTAGCTCTAATACGGCTCTTTTGAGCCATTTCTACTAACTTTTGCTATTTCGAGTGTTTGTTGTGCTTTTTATTAGATTTTTCAGGAATCGATGATTTATCGTTGTTTTCCGAGCCTTTTGAAGCACTTGAAGAAGTTAGTAAAGAGTTGAAGTCATTTGGGAAGCTAAACTGAAGACTAGAAGTGTTAAAACGAAGAATTAAAGAGGCAATTAAGGAAGAACGAGCGAAAACCGAGAAACGAAGTAATTTTGGCTACCCGCCCCGGTCGGAGCCGTGTGCCCGGGTGAGGGCTGCACGCCCGGGTAGCCCGGGCGGGTGGCTCTGAAGGCCCAATTCACCGCGTTTTCCCTTGTTTAGCCTAATTACTTAAGTGTTTTTCTCCTAATTAGTGAGGACGCCTCTTATTATTATTAGAATCCTAGTTTTACTCCAAAAAAATTCTCTCAAAGTGTAAAACTCTATTAAATCATTCAATCAATAATATTCAGGTTCTATTTTATTCTCAATTCTTGTTTTCAGTTATTTTATTATTAATTTTAATTTATGTTCTTAATTTTCGTAGTTTTATGTTTAGATTTAATTTTCTTAATTTTTGTTAGTTTTGTTCAGTTTAATCATGTTTAGTATTTTAATTACTTTCATTGTTTTAGTTTCTTTTTCTTTAATTATGAGTGAGTAGTTCCTTTTCTAGGACTAGGGGATCCATGGACTAATTGGTGATGTTTTGCTCCTAATTATTAGTTTAACTATTAATTTGCTTGAATTCTTATTGTCAATTACTATTGCTTTCAATTAAATACTGGCCAGGTTTAGTTGTTAGTTTGATATTGTTGAAATCGATGCCGAGAGGTAAGATTACCACGATTAGATCATAAGGGCAATAGGCAAAACGAGTCTAAGTGAGCGAGAGCCATTAGAGGAGTTTTGAAGGGGGCTAGATTCGAGAGGGTTAGTGGACCTTAATTCAAGGAAATTGATAATATAATTAATTATTTGGGTGCAAATTCACTGGTTAATCTGTGGTGAACCGATGTCCTAGGTTTAGTTATTAATTAATTTCCTTAATCAATTTAGCTTTAATTCTAGTTAATTTCTTAGTCACAATCGTCACTCAAAGGCCCTTTACACGGTTTAGACTTTTTAGAACTAATAGGTTTAATTGCTTCCCTGTGGATTCGATCCCTACTTCCCTAGCTATATTAGTTAGAGTGGTTAGGTTTATTTTTGATAGGTGTGCGATAGCCTCATCAGCTGGCAGCTTGCTCGGCTTCGTTTCTCGGTTTTTGCTTGTTCTTCCTTAATTACGTCTTTAATTCTTTATTTTAGCACTTCTAATCTTCAGTTAAGTTCCCAAATGACTTCAACTCTTCACTAACATCTTCAAGTGCTTCAAAAGGCTCGGAAAACAACGATAAATCATCGATTTCTGTAAAATCTAATAAAAAGCACAACAAACACTCGAAATAGCAAAAGTTAGTAGAAATGGCTCAAAAGAGCCGTTTTAGAGCTAAAAATCAATCGGGATCGGGGGTAAAATATATATAAAATATCAACTTATCAAACTCCCCCAAGCCAAACCTTTGCTTGTCCTCAAGCAAACAACTAAGCAAACAATGACTTCACCCCTTTAACTTTGCAAAACAAGATTAACACAAGCAATTCCGAGCATGCAAGTTCCTCAACCAACCCATCAAAATCCCTTGACGGCTATCCACTTAGATCAAAATCAATAAGCCAACCATGTAAGAAATAGAAGTCGATGACTAGAGTAGTTCACTCGGTGTCACTCCACACATAAAATTGAGCATAGATAATGAAGCTCACCCTTAATCCCAAATAAGAATGCAAATGCAATAAGTGTTTGAATGCAAAATTTGAGAACCCAAACCCACATCTCACACCTCATGCAAGTGTTTAAAGGTAGTCACTCAATCCTAGTATGAATGTCGACTCGAAATGCAAGTAATACTCCTTAGCCTTGGCAAATGACTCAATTCACAAGAACTAAAAACATGCACATGTCGATCAAAAAGGTCTTTATAAACTTGTAATGTGGCTAGGGTGATGGGTAGGATAGAATTTGGGATAATGTGGTGGTAAATGCGGGCTATACGTATGTAACAATCAAAATCAACATCTCCAACATCAACTCCAACATCAAACCAATTCTCATAGAATCACATCACACCATAAAACTTTATATTTTAGCTACTCCAAATATCACAAGCCTTTTCTTTTTCAACATCTTTTTTTTTTCATTTTTTTTCATCTTTCAAGATTTTTTCAACTTAGGCTCACGACTCTTAATGACATGTCAAAGACAAAATATAACATTTTAATTCTTCATTAAAACTAGCCTAGACATTAACTAGTATGCAGAGCCTTAATGTGAGACCTATTATTAAACTTTTAACAACAACCATTCACAATTTTTCAATCCTCCAAAACCTCCAACAAATGCAAAACAACAACAAAACAACTCATCAACTCCCCCAAGCCAAGCTTGGGCATATATCAAATGATTTAAACAAGGACAAATAGGGTTGTAATGTGGCTAAAATGCAAATGAAAGGTAAAAGCTCAAATAGGGACCAAGGGTAAATTTGGTGAAGGAATGCCTAAAATCTGAAAGCTCCTAAAAGAAATGAATGCCTTTTATCATTCGCAGCATGTAACATATCAAAGCCAAGCTACTAGAGTCAAAAGCCAAAAACATGGATCATACATGCACCAGGAACTAAGCACACATGAAAAGAAATAAGCATAGAAATAATGTATGAGGCTCAAATCCTCCCGTTAACACAGTTCAAGCCTCTACTCTACACATGGCAAGATTAGAAATTGTTTTAAGCTAAGTCAAGTTCAAGTCCAAGTTGGCAATTCCCAAAACATAACTCATCACATGCCCAAATCAATCAGAAGCATTTTTAAATAAAATGCGGGGCACAGGGAAGTCACCATTCACAAAGTTTCATCAAACCAATCAATCAATCAATTAAAGCTAACTACCAAAAGCAAATAAAACTAAACTATAAAAGCAGTACATTTTTTTGGGTCATATGTAAACTCCTACTTTTAACAAGTAGTACAAACCATATGACTATCCTAAGAAAGCAATAAAAACTACACTAGAAAGCAATAAAAACTAAACTAAGAAAGCAATAAAATTACCTCCCCCAAGTCGGACTCAGCAATGTCCTCATGCTGAAGGAAGCAAAGTGAGAGAAAAGAGAGATGGTGGAGGGGTTTAGGGAGTCCTGGGGGTGTAATATGATGTATATGTGTGAGAGGATGAAGTTGTGCAAAGATAAGAAACAGGCGTGGGTGATAAATGATGTTGCATGTAGCATACACGGATTGAAATTTGACCACCTCTCACTGTTTCGACCACATCTCAGAAATTATAAATCGGATTAACATAATTCTTGTTGCATTGGAAAGTAGACTCAAAGAGATTTCCAACATTAGGTCATACACCTCGTGGAACATCCTAGAGAAAAAGTTATGGCCGTTTAAAATTGACCGTTTGAAACTATCGCGAACAGTCTACGGGCCGCGGGCTGGGCGCCCGGAGGGGTCCGGGCATACAGCTCTTTTTCCAAATTTCAAAAAAAATTCTAAGTGTTCAGTTTTGGGTTACGCGCCCGGGACGATTGCCACACACCTACAATAGAATCCAAACACACAGGAGCCTCCAGAAGATCCTTATTAGGGGATCGAGGCAAGTCATTAAGAACAATGTCATTAAGAGTATAAACTGCATAGCATGATTGTTCTATCATAGGATTTTTCAATACACTATCAAGGTTAAAGGTAACCTCGTCATCACCTAAAGAAAGAGTCAAATTTCCATTCTTGACATCAATAACAGCACTTGCAGTGTGTAAGAATGGTCTACCAAGTATAATCGGGATATGAGCATCCTCATCCATATCTAACATAACAAAATCAACAAGATTAAAGAATTTTCCGACTCTCACCGGGACATCCTCTAAAATACCTTTAGGGTACTTCACTGTCCTATCTGCCATCTGTAAAGTAATGTTAGTAACCTTCAAAGCACCCATATCAAGTTTTTTTGCAAATAGATAAAGGCATGACACTAACACTGGCCCCTAAATCACATAAAGCTTTATCAATAAATAATGGGCCAATGTTACAAGGAATAGAAAAACTTCCTGGGTCTTTCAACTTAGGTGGTGACTTGTTTTGCAATATGGCAGTGCACTCCTCCGTAAGTGCTACGGTCTCCACCGCATTCAACTCATGTTTCCTGCTCAAAATATTTTTCAAAAATTTAGTGCAAGTAGGAATTTGAGTTATCAAATCAGTAAATGGAACAGTATCCTGCAAATTCTTCACAATATCTAAAAATTTACTGAAATGATTATCATTCTTACTCCTGGTCACCCTGTTCAGAAAGGGCAACCTAACATGTGACCTCGGGATCGTATCAATCGACGTGTCATCTACCTTCTCCTTGGGTGCTTCAGTTTCCTTAGCTGAAACTGTCTCTAAATTTTCAATCACCACATCACTAGTCTTCTTAGCTCCACCTGCAACATCAGAATTAACATCATCAGTAGGCATTTTTGGGCCCTCATAAACAGTTCCACTCCTCAAAGTAATGGCATTGACATGGTCCCTCGAGGGATTCTATGATGCATGTGATACTGGAGGAGTAGGTTGTGATGGAAGGTGGCCTGGTTGCCTTTGAGCAGCTGATTGTGCAATCTGAGCTATCTGAGTCTCCAGGTGCTTGTTGTGAGCCTGCATTGCCTCCATATTGTTCTGCAACATCATATTTTTCAGCTCTGAAATTTCACCACTAGGTTGAGCTGGCAATGGTGGTGCTGATAGTGGTGGCCTGCTGATACCTGGTGGGTGTGGTGGTACATATTTCTACATCTGTTGTGGTGCCTGCTGAGATGATATAGCTTGCTGAGGATTCTGTACATTGCTATTGTTCTTGTAGGAAAAGTATGGGTGATCCTTCCAGCCTGGATTATATGTATTGGAAAATGGGTTGTTCTTGTAGGCTTGAAAGGCACACACTTGCTCCACTAAACTGGTACATGACTGGGAACTATGACCGAATGAACCACAGGAATCACAGAAAGGGTCAGTGCATCCCGAAAGTGCAGCTACAGGTGATGGTGGAGGAGCTGTAGTACCAATCTTATCAAGCTTCTGACTTATGGCATTGATCTGTGCAGCTAAACTCTCATACTTATCATCAACTACATGTTTTCCACCCTTCTTGGAATGCCCTCTAAGGTTACCAAACTGTGAATTATGAGTAGCAATTTCATCCATCAGTTCATATGCAGCATTAACCTCCTGGTTCATGAATCGACCATTAGCAGCAGAATCTAACAAAGCTCTACTCTCATTACCCAAACCATTGTAGAATGATTGAACCAAAAACCACTTCTCAAGCCCATGATGAGGACACATTCTCAATAACTCCTTGAACCGTTCCCAAGCATCATAAAGTGACTCATCTGTTTCCTGATTGAAATTAGTAATTTGACTCCTCAATAAAGCAGTTCTCTGTGGTGGATAGTACTTCCTCTGAAAAGCAAGAGCCAAGTCTTCCCAACAAGTAATTGTANTAACAAGTAATTGTAGCCATATTAAGATCATTCAACCAGGTTCTAGCCTTGTCCTTCAATGAAAATGGAAACATTCTCCTCCTAATGTAATCCTTAGAAACGTTCATTTGCTTGATAGTGTCACGGTATTGAAGAAAATTCTGCAAATGTAAATTCAGATCCTCCTTCGATGTCCCTGAAAACTGATTTCGTTCAACCATATTCACAAGGGCCAGTTTCAGTTCAAAATTAGCAGCATCGGTATCGGGTACTGAATAACCTCCAGCCTTAGACTCTGTACTAGGCAAGGAATAGTCTCTCAATGAACGAGCCACAGGTGGCGGTGGTGGAGGTGGTGGTCCTCTACCCTGTCCTTCTGCTTCGACTGCCATTTCGACCTCTAAATACCCTTCAAACAACGGGTTGAAGGTGAACTCGAAAAACTGAGACAAATCAGAAAAAGTTTCCTCCACGAATCGGTGAAGAAATATTCGGCGTCTACTATGTCTCAACCGCTTCAAAAATACTTGCTCGGGCTCAGGGAAAATGAAAATGTCAGGTTCGTGGTCGGTTTGCATAAACCTATAAACCTACACAATATGCAACTTCGAGCAATAATGAGAAACTGCCTCAAAGAACCAAAAAGTTCTTTGAGATTAAGGAAAATAAAAAGAAAACAGTATAAACCCGACTAATAGAATTAAAAATTGCCTCCCCGGCAACGGCGCCAAAATTTGATGAGGCTATCGCACACCTATCAAAAATAAACCAAACAACTCTAACTAATATAGCTAGGGAAGTAGGGATGGAATCCATAGGGAAGCAATTAAACCTATTAGTTCTAAAAAGTCTACACTGTGCAAAGGGCCTTTAAGTGACAATTGTGATCAAGAAATTAACTAGAATCAGAGCTAAATTGATTAAGGAATTTAATTAATGACTAAACCTAGGACATCGGTTCACCACAGATTAACCAACGAATTGCACACAAATAATTAATTAGAATATCAATTTCCTTAAATTAAGGTTCACTAATTCTCTCGAAACTAGTTCCCTTCAAAACTCCTCTAATGGCTCTCGCTCACTTAGACTCGTTTTGCCTATTGTCCTTATGATCTAATTGTGGTAATCTTACCTCTTGGTATCGATTTCAACAATATCAAACTAACAACTAAACCTGGCCAGTATTTAATTGAAAGCAATAACAATTGACAACAGGAATTCAAGCACATTAATAGTTAAACTAATATTTATGAGCAAAACATCACCAATTAAACCATGGATCCCCTAGTCCTAGAAAAGGAACTACTCACTCATAATTGAAAGAACAAAAACTAAATCAATAGAAACAATTAAAAGCCTAAACATGATTAAGCTAAACAAATCAACAATAATCAATTTAAGCATAAAATTAAAGAAACTAAGAGCATGAATTAAAACTAATAATGAAGATTAATGAAATATAAGAATTGAGATTAAAATAAAACCTGAATATTATTGATTGAAAGATTGATAAGAATTCTACACTTTGAGAGAATTTTAGAGTAAACTAGGGTTTGTAAAGTAAGAAAGGCGTAAAATGACTAATTAGGAATACAAAGCCTTAAGTACTTAGGCTAATTACACTCAAAAACACGCAAAAACCCCCTTCAGAGCCACCCGCCCGAAGGGGTCCGGGCGTGCAGCCTTTACCCGGGCGCACAACCTCGGTCCGTGCGGACAGCTTGCTCGACTTCGTTTCTCGGCTTTTGCTCGTTCTTCCTTAATTGCGTCTTTAATTCTTAATTTTAGCACTTCTAATCTTTAGTTAAGCTTCCCAAATGACTTCAACTGTTCACTAACTTCTTCAAGTGCTTCAAAAGGCTCGGAAAACAACCATATATCATCGATTCCTATAAAATCTAATAAAAAGCACAACAAACACTCGCAAAAGTTAGTAGAAATGGCTCAAAAGAGCCCATTTAGAGCTAAAAATCAATCGGGATCGGGGGTAAAATACATATAAAATATCAACTTATCAGCGAGCATTTAATTTGTTTACCTAAAAGGTCATGGCATAGTAACTAATTGAACCTTAGAGGCACCACATGAAAGTTTTAATTTAGGAGGGCACAATATAGAAAACCCAATACGGCAAGGACACAATGTAGAAAAACCCAAGCTTATAAGTATATAATGGACATCCCTATTAAGCACTGGTCAAGACATGCCTTCAAAACAAACTCAAAGTTTGGTATGCTCCTTAACAACTATTGTGAGATTTTCAATAATGTGGTGAGGGAAGTTAGGGCAAAACCTATTATGCAGATGATGGAGTGGATTAGGAGGTATGTAATGAGTAGGTATTGTGCAAAAAGAGAGGGATTGATTAAGTATGAGGGGATAACCATGCCAATAATTGTAAAAGTCATTAACTCTGGGCTAGAACGGGTGTGTCAAATGAGGGTGAACCAGGCTGATTTAACGGAATTTGAACTGGATCATGATTATGACACATTTGTTATGAATTTGGAAGATTAGACTTGTAGTTGTTATAGATGGAGCCTCATGGGAATACCTTGTTGGCATGCTCTTACTTGCATTCAAAAGATGGGTATGAACTATGAAGCATTCATTCATGATTCATCCAACTTATCACATCTCCACTTATGCTGCAACCTATGCACCTACATATAAAGGCATGCCAGGAAGCCAAATGTGGGATGCCACATCATATCCCAACCCATTATTGCTACCTCCTAATAAAGCAATGTCTGGTAGACCATCAACGAAAAAGAGGAAGAAGCAAGCATGTGAAGACAAAGAGAAGAAGGCAGTTCAGAGAGCAAAGAAGCAAAATCAATTTAGTAGGTGTGGAGGGCTACATCACTAAAAAAGTACATGCAAGGAACCACTGGGTGAGCAAGCCAAGGCTAAAACATCAAGGGAAGCTAGCAATGTAAATGAGAATTCCCATCTTCAACAAATGGCTTCCCAACATTCTATGTCCTACTCTACACCATCAAACATGTTTCAAGATTAGATTCCAAGTGTAGTTTTTAGATAATTAGGATAATGTATGGTTAGTGGTAGGTCAGGTGTTATGATGTTATGTTGGTCTTTTAAAACAAATTGAAAACTGTCAGTGTTTTTGTATGCTTAACATACCTTTTGCATGTGATCATTGTTACTTGTTTGAATACTTAACATACTTGTTGAACAAGAAGCAAAATTAGGTGTTTGTATTATTGAATAATGTTTTGATAAATGATGACATTTTAGTGTTTTTATAATGATGTCAGTTTTATGTTTGGATAATGTCTTGATAATGTTTTGATAATGATCACATTTTAGTGTAATATAACGAGTTTAATAAATGCTTTATTTACTAATGGCCTTTTGCAAAACTAATAAACACAGAGTCACGAAACCAACAATGGAATTCGTACCATAAGTAACCAATTCATTTCAATTCATAATATAAATCATGTGGTCAAAGGTACAAAGAAGTAGAAACCATACTAATAATACCAGCCAAACCTACACTAACCTGACCAAAAAGTTTCATAAGAATGAAACTTACAATAGTAGACACAATAGCACATACAACTAATGCCCATTCAACACCCAAAAACCCACATTTTCTATTCCTCACATTCACGATTGCCTCCTTCTTTGCCATTTTGTCCTTCTTTGCCATTACTTCCCTCTCAGCATTTGAAGACTCCCCATGCATGACAGCTTTCAATATGGTTGTTTTGCACTTGCATCTTCTTCAATTTCTGCCATTCTTCTTTAACTTATGCTTCCCATAACAATCACAAACAAGCCTTAATTGCAAAATGCTGTTGTCAGTTGCAAGTCTATGTTTTTCAGCAGTCAATACATTGATGACATTTCTTTGCCAATAAGTGGGTTCCTCATCAACCCACCCAAATGTGTTACAACCTCTTTGTCCAATTTCGTGGTTGAAGAACTTGCAAGCAATAAACTTCCTACCTGGGATTATCATGAGTCCATGATGTTCTCTTTGCTACTGGTATCCCACAATTGCATCTATTCACCATCTCCCCTGCAAAATCAAACATTATACTTAAGAATTAGTTGAAGAAGAAAGAAAAGAAAAAAATTGAAAGGAAAAAACATGGGAAATTAATGAACAAGAGCAATTGTGGAAAAATTTAGGGATGAAAACAAAAAATTACCCAATTTGATTTAACCTAGTAATGAATTATGATGTGAGCAGATTGCTAGGTTTATTTTGATATATATAGAAGAAGAAAGGAAGAAAAGTCGAGAGGGGGTTGGGGGGGAATTGGGAGGGATATAGGTTGGGTAATAAAAAAGGAGCGTAAGTAGAGAGTCAAAAAAAAAAAAAAAAAAAAAAAAAAAAAANAAAAAAAAAAAAAAACCGACAATTAATACCAAAAAACCGGAATAAGATGCCAATTCACAATTTTTTTTTACAAGAAAATTTTAAAATGTACTATCTCGTAAATAAAATTTATAAAAAGATACCATCCTGCAATTTTTCATTTTTGTTCCTCCTAAAAAGCTGATTTTTCTCTCAAACAAAAAGTTAAAATAGGAAGAACAAATCAAGTTAAACAGGAGTGAGTGACAGAAAACATCTTTACTTGTAAGAGAAAGAGAAAGCTACAGAAGAGAGACACGTAAATAACAAGCTTTCTCCTTCCTCTCACTCTTTTAACTTACTCCTCCAAAATCAAATTCATTTCTAATATAAATTATTAGGGTTTCTTTCAATTCTTCTCTAAAATGGTAATTACTTCTTCTCAATCACTTCATTTATACCTCCTTTTCTTACTAAAATTTTGCATTTTTTTTAATTGAATCAATGATCCCATGTACCAATACCACTTATTTATTGAGAAATTCAGCTAAATTATTATAAACGTATTTTGGGGTTTTTTTTGTTTTTGTTAATTTTGTTGTTGTTTGCTTAAAATTAGTAAAAATGGGTTTTCCTTATATTTTGTTGGTATTTATTCCTTTTTCTTTTTTTTTTTTTTTTTTTTTTTTTTTTT